>JACXGK010001258.1:48061-58789 GCA_016801125.1 Novumbra hubbsi | reverse complement strand
AGAAAATAAATGTATTCCTAAGAAATCATTTGTTTAGAACCATGTTTCGTAACACCTAGCACCTGATCTGAGACCATGTATTCATGCATTATCTTGCCAGGTTATTCACTCCTTGGTCCTTGCTTGTGGACTTTCTTCTTCAGCTCACCCCACGGGTCATTTTAAACGAGGTTTAGGAGAATGAAAAAGCCATTTCAAAATAATTCTTAATTAATTAATTCTGTCAGCAAGACATTTTTACATGCATCTGGAAGAATGCTTTGGATTATTGTCCTGCTGGAAGATCCAACAGAAATCCAATTGAAGCATCCAGGCAGAGGCAAACGGATTTGCTAAAAAAATTCCTGGCACTTGCCAGTCCATGATGCCATGGACTCGCAAGTATGCCAACTATTGATTTCGAATTAGATTTTTTAGAACAATTTGGAATTCTGTTCTCTTTTCAGTGTACAATCAATCTGATTAACAACAATGGCATTTTATGTAGCCTTCTTTGCTCGTTTTTATCTATTGGATACTGTATATGCTTGTAGGTGCTCTCATTATAATAAGACAGTGGTGAAATTCAGATAGGTAATCAGGCATGTAGTGGAGGCGAGATTGAAGCCCGGTCGACGGGGGGTAGTCTACTAAATGACTTGTGCGAAATTGTGCGAGTATTACAACATAATCAAAGGTCTGCACAATAGTTATGGAGATCCGGTCGCCATCAGTTCACACTACGCTCAATGATTGTTTTCACATTTGTTGAAAGCGGTCATGAACCAGGATGTAAACTGATGGTAGGTCCAGTGTCATCAACTGGTTTCCTTCTCCGCTCCAGTTCACCTTCCTTGGTGCTGGATGCGGATCTCACCCCCTGTGGGTCTGGCCAGCCAAAGTACCGACGACAGGCAGAACACGCTCATTGAGAACATTTCCTTGAATGTAGGGAGGGAAGACTGCAGTAGAAGGGAGAGTGGAAGGAGAGGATGATGATTTACACAATCCACTAGGAGGATGGGTGGGGGGGGGGTCGGTAAGCATATTTAGTTTTTCTGACTTTTTTATTTTATTTACGTTATAACTGTTTGTCAGTCGTTTGTATGTGGCGTGAAGGAAGGACCAGCACAACGCAAAAGATCCACTGACAAGTGAAGATGTGATTGTGCTTCCTTTTAGATCACTCTGTTTGGTAGTTTGATGGAGTTGAATAAGCACCCCTTGTTAGATTTTGTTCTAGAAGATGATAGTTTATGGGGAAATGTTGACACCTTTACATCAATATATCTGCTGATATATCACTGAAACATCCTGTATCAAAAAAGGACAACCGTGACTACACGGAAAATGAATTGTAGGTATTACATGGAGGCTTCACAAAATGAAACAAAACATGACCACGTTTTCATTTCAGATCAAATTCTTCAATACTTGTTCTGACAAACTATCTTACAAAAACTGCCGCAACAGGTTAGGATCATTAATGTTGCAGGTTATGATAATTAATTTTACAGGTTTTGAGAATTTGTAAATTGGTTAAGGTATGCTTGTAAGTGGCTCTGGAAATGAAGGGCAACTGAAATTATAGGGTCAGCTAAAGTGTTACATTTCACCCCAAGAAAATGCATATCTTACCAAGACACGGAGAACCCTGTTGTCTTACTGGAGGTCTCTTCAATCCAAAAGGCAGTCTCCTCTTGGATTGAGACTCACTGAACACAGACAGCCAATCACTTCCTTCTAAATGTCCTCTCTCTTCCTGTCAAGTTCATATGGAAATTACATAAAGATGCCTGAACCCTCAATGAAAAACACATGCTTTGTCAGGCATGTAACAACTTTCTCGGTCTCCAAATCTCTCCTTTTCTCTTTGAATCACTTCCTCTCCCTGAATTTGTCTTGCGTCCTTTATCGCTCACCACTTTCTCACCCTCTTTGCTCTCTTCAACTCTTCCCCCCCTGAGTCCTAAGTGTACTTCCTCCCACTCTCTACGCATTTGTCCAAGCCTCTCGCGGGAAAGAAGGAGGATTGCGGGACGGGGGGGTTGCATTTTGGAAAATGCCACGCTTCATTGGTCTTCAAGATTGTCATGGTGTATACAGCTCTGGGGGGGAAAACAAGAGACCACCTTCCTTTGTTACTTTCTCCCAAAAAGTTAAAAAAAAAGTTCTTGATGAGGAACAAGAGGGTTCCAACTTGCTATGAAACAGTCCCATTGCTGGTTTTAGTGTTCTGCCTTGAGCATTTGTTTGTGTGCCCTTGTGTTCTATGTTTGTGTACATGATTTGCCCTAAATGTGTCCCTGTGTTCCTGCATTGCCCTGGTGGTGGAGCCCCACTGTATCCAGTGTGCCTGTTCTCCGGCTGTCCCAGCAGACCCAAGACGTTTGCGGTCCCAGACTGGCTGGAGCTTCAGTCCCGCCGCTGTTGCGCAAATGCCAAAAGCCAAAATGCAATCTGCTTTCCTCTGGCTGTTCCCCTGCCTGCAGCTGGAGCCTGTCACAGCCATGAAGACACTCACTGAAGTGCTGGAGCGGCACACCTCAGACACATCCATGCACACACACACATCACTCTCTCCTTATGGAGGATGTCCGCTGCTCACTATGATGGATGATCAGGTGCATATTGGACCAGTGCCTTATTTATTCATAGTGGTGTGTGAGCTCAGTCAACACTGGGGTAATTATGTAGGCATTAAGACACAAACACACGCACACATACATATGCGTCGTTCATACACAAGCACACACAGGGATGCACTCAAAATCAGGGCCGGCTCCAGGCAGCAGAAGCATAAGCGGTCGCTCAGGGCAAACTACCACAAGGGGCCTCCAACCGCTAGGAAGCCCTCCACCAATGGTGAAGAAGGGGGCCCCACAGAGAATTTTGCTTAGGGCCCCCTAAAGGCCTGAGCCGGCACTGCTCACAATCCTCCGCAAACCAGATGGGGTTTCCAGTGTCCCCAGCCCATTGCCTCCATCATATGGCAGGCCTCTCTCTCTCCACCCTCGTTCCCCTCCTCCACTCAGTAACTGGGGAATTCCATCCTTCCAGGAAGTCCTTCCAGCTCTGGACCGCGATGACGCTGTGTCCGTTTGCTCGTTTCCAGGGCCAGGCTCCTAACCAGACCCGCTGCTGACAGCTTGGCAGATGCGGAGGAACACACAGGGACACGCATGCGCGTCTCGTCGGAGAAGGCCTCTTCTTCGACAGCCAAAGGCCACCGGGGTCCCTTGACGTTGGAGCGTTGTCGGCCATCTTGGCCTGCGTGGGGGAGAGGGTACAGATGTTGCGTTTGGAGGATGGTAGAGAGAGACGCCACGCCCAAAATCACATGTGTTTTTTTTTAATTTAAATGCGTTACTAAGCACTCGGACTTGCCACCCGTGATACTGTGTTCAGTGGAGCAGTGTAATGGCGTTCACAAAACGAGATTACCTTCGATGTGAACTCATACTGTCGGGTTTCATTTCACCAGCCTTTGTTCACAGCTGAAGAAACACCGACCAACAGTTTCCCTGCCTCAGTAAAATGTCGACCCGATGAAATTCTTATCCAGGGTTATGGATGCAAGCGCAGACCGTCCAAAGTAAAAAAGAAAAAAAAAAGGTTTCAACCAGCGATGTAGTTGTAAATGATATGATGTAGCAACTGCTAATTGTCCCTTGTGTTTTGTGTGTGATTTGTATAACATCACCATGAAGTACCCTGACTAATAAAATGCATACACATGGGTGGGGGTGTGGGGGGGGGGGGGGTTTCACGAAGCGCAACTTGATGCTTCTGAAGTAAGTCAGAGGTCAGACTGGAAGAGTTGCCCCATTTCCCACCATGCCTCAGCTACTCCACAATGTGCGTTCATGAATCATATATTGATAGAATCACAACGGAAGTGGAAAGATGGTCCATTTTCTCCACAAGAATACACCAGTGGAATTAAAGGCTACACCACGGAAGCGTGCACTCCGACTAAAAATAGAAGCAGGGTTTTCGCCTCGGGATGCGGTTGCATTTTTACAGGTCAGACTGTGATCTTCTCCTAAGCTTCTTCCGTGGCGACGCAGTAAGCTACTCAGTCTCCACATCTCCAGGACATTACTATTTCATACAAGCAGGCATATTGCTCAAACACCTTGTGGACTAAAAGGGCCTCATCCCCAAATATAGAGTATAGAGTAAGATTCATAGGCTGCAATGGGGTAATTGACACAGCCCCCCCCCCCACCTAAATATTTGAAATATATATTTGATTTAAAAGTAGCCCCCCCTATTCCCCGGTAAGGGAAGTCATTACAATATTATTTTTGTTGATATGTGGTCAATGGAACTGTTGGTGCTTCTCTTTCTCATTCTAGCATTTGAAAAACAAACCATTCCACTGGTGATCTCTGGAAGAAAACATTCTCCCCAAGTCCATTTATATCTGTAGTAGCCTGACTAACAACAGTGACCTCTATGGCTGACTAAATGTGCCATAATATTAAATGAAAATATAAATAAATAAATACACATTTGTATGTTGTGTATTTGCAGTGAAAGGCTAATGAAATGGGGGGGGGGGGGCAATTTGTGTTTGCTTGAGCTGTTCTGATTGGACTGCTGGAGTTTTATGCTAAGAACAATATGATTAGATAGTAGAAAGCCAACAAACCATGCAGTTCCAGGGTGAGCTGCCAGTTAAGTAGTGAAATTCAGTGTTGTCCTCTACATTGCTACAAAAGGGCGTTATTTTGGGGACACTTCTAAATTGCATCAAGGCTACCATGGTGTTGCTTTTGAAAATGGTTTGTCAAAGTGCTAGAATAGCAGAAAAATACGTGTTAAAAGTTTCTTGTTCCTTGGGGAGGACCCCCTATTAGGTCCCTTCAATGTTTCGCCGTTGAGGGCGGTGTGCCTTCAAACTTGTGACGTGAGAAATGAAGTGGCAACGAAATGCTTAAATCCTGTCTTCCTCTGAAAGTCTTCAGAGAGAAATCAATAGAGGTCTCCATAAGAATTAATCTGGAATCCACACTACTACGATGGCAGACGGCCAGCTGAGTGACGTGTGCAGTTTAAACGGCCCCCGCATTTTACCGGGCTCGGCCAGCAACCTGGAGCTTTACAGACGCTTGAACGGTCGGCTTTCCATTTCTCTCGCCTAGTTCTGCTTTTCTTCCTCAATTCCTCCCTCCTCCCCTCCCCCTAAGTTCGATGCAATCGGCTCTTGGCCCTGCCGTGAGTTCTCAGTGCGGGCGACAGCGCTGCTGAACATGGCGTCAGACGGGATGATTTTAACAAACCACGACCACCAAATCCGGGTCGGAGTCTTGACAGGTACGCTAAATTGTGACAGTTGTGTATTGAGTAATTCATATTTCTCCGCTGCGATGTATGTTCATTCATTTTCAATGGCTGTCCATTGCGTTAAAGAGTGCCTCTTGCGGGTGTCATGTTGGCTACATGTTGGTTGGTTTTGCGTGGCGGTTCTCCATATCTGGCTGGGCTTGCTGCTCTACCGGGTGACGTTGATTTGGAGTCTCTTTTTTAATACCGGACTAATTGACCAATTAAACACATCCTCGAATGCTTGGGAACATGACAAAGTGGGCTACAATCATACCAACCTTTCACATGTTGTCATGGCGTTGGCGAATCTCTTTTTCTTGGTGAAGGGCTCAGTCTTGTGTGTTGAATTATTCATAGCTCGTATCTGCTTGTCAAACCTTAACATTACTGCTGACCGTGTGCGGAGCTATACATGCTCGCGCTGTATGGTTTCGGTTATTGACACGCGGTTGACCATAGCATTTCGCCAAATGTAGCACTTGACAGTTGCTGATGATGAGTGCATGTATTTAAGCGCACAGCAATGCCAGTGTTAATTGCGGAATTGATGGCTAAGCAGACGCAATGAGTGATATGTGACTGATATGTGAATGACAGCGCCAATTGAAGTGGCGGCTTAACGTGACATAGGCTCTACTGGTTTCGTGGGTAGAATACAAGCGGGATCTACAGTGCGTGACATTCCTTTAAACGCAGACATCCTTCGACGGTGACGGACGGCTACCGATCGGAAAACGCTAGAGTATCGGCTTGGAAATAACGTTATAACCACAATATATTGAAAACTGCTATTTCTCTTCATTATATTTTGTCTGTTTGCATTGACCCGCTGCTTCAGTAAAAAGGCGAGGTTGAAAAAAGGCGAATACGGTAGTGTAAAGGGAAAGCAAATTAAATGTAACCAGGGTTATTATAGACAAATTCATGGTTGTCTTTACTATTTTGATGCCTTAAATTGAAGAAAGTATCGGGTGATCAAAAGCATATGGAGGGGTCAGAGTCATTTATCATTACTGCCGTGTAGTCTGTTCGTTTTCCGTTACGGAAAATCCGGTTGGAAGGTGGTAATGTGTAGCAATGGAGGAATGACTGTAGATCCTGAAATCTGCTAGGGAAACCCCGCTCCCCTCTTTCCTCGCTCCCCCCGCCTCCCCTCACGTTGTACAGAGACGGAGACAGAGAGGGGAGGGAGAGCGGGAGAAGGCTGGAGTGCTGTCCGTGGTGCTGAAACAGCGTCAGTCACATCAGTGCGGTACTAGCCGTGCGTTCCATTTCCCCGTCTTTCGCCGCAGCAAATACACTATCAACGCTTTCTAGTATCATGTGAGCAGTATCAGAGCGGGGTCATATCTGTATGCGTGCAGGTATTTTAGCCAGTCAAATCCCCTACTCCCTTAGCCAGATTGCTAGATTGATCTCACGGTGCAATGTTGACATTTTCTTATGCATACAGTATGATGATGTTGAGGAGGCAGAAACGCAGCCAACACGTTTTACTTGCTTTTGAGTTGAGGCTGTTTTTCCATTCGCTCGTGGGTTTGGGATGAATAGGTATGTTGGCAATCTAATAAACGTTTTGCGTGGTAAAAATAAACACAGACTGCAGTAAGCAGAGATAAGAAAAAGGAGGTCTACTAGTAGATGTAAGTCCACCGATCTTGCATCTTGACGCTAATCTTCCCACCTCTTCATACCATAACACCCCACTGACCACACACAGCCATCCATAATCCATGAGTGACATCATTAGTCCTGCTGCACAGTGCGGTTCTGTGCTCAGCCTACTGATGCGGCTCAGTCTCCCCACCTCGCCCCCAGAGAAGGTCAGGGGTCAACCCTGATCGGCCCTTCCCGACCACCACGGCGGTGAGACGAGACCCGTTGACGGGGCGGGGTCCAGTTTGCCTCCCGGTGATGTGGCGACAGGACTGTCCGAGGAAGAGCGGGGGAAGACTGCGACATCAGCGGCTGGACACCGCTCACGCCAGCGGGCGGAGGGATGGACATGCCAAACCTCTGTGCCGGTGACTTAGGATATGCAGGATAGCACAAAGAGCGGAAAATAACGAATGCAGAGGTCGAGGTGTAGTGGAACGCCTAGTAGCCAATACCGCGGTAAACGACTGAGGACGCGCATGTCATCTTAATAAGGAATTGCAAACAAGAGAATAAGAACACAGCGGAGAGATGTGAAGAATGTAGACCGCCTATGATATTTACCACATTAATACTCAGGTAATGTAGACTGTCAGGGATACTCGCCACGTGAACACTCAGCTAACGTAGACAGTCTATGATACTTACTATATTAATACTCAGCTAACATAGACCACCTAGGATACTTACCACATGAATACTCAGCTAGTGTAGACCGCCTATAATATTTACCACATTAATACTCAGGTAATGTAGACTGTCAAGGATACTCACCACGTGAACACTCAGCTAACGTGGACAGTCTATGATACTTACTATATTAATACTCAGCTAAAATGGACCACCTAGGATACTTACCACATGAATACTCAGCTAATGTAGACTGTCTATAATACTTACCACATTAATACTCAGGTAATGTAGACTGTCAAGGATACTCACCACGTGAACACTCAGCTAACGTGGACAGTCTATGATACTTACTATATTAATACTCAGCTAAAATGGACCACCTAGGATACTTACCACATGAATACTCAGCTAATGTAGACTGTCTATGAAACTTACTACATTAATACTCAGCCCATTCAGAAGGCATATGCTATGAAAACTGTACATACAGTATATTAGGTGAGGTCTGTTGAAAGAGTGGTATAGTAATGGCTGACGAGCTCTCCACGGTGCGCTGCCTGAGTGAACGTAAGAGCCGTGCGTCCGTGATTACACCCACCTCTGGCAAGTATGAGCTGGTGTGTATGTGTTTATGTGGGTGAGTGTGTGTGTGTCTGTGTGCTCACATTGGTGTGTGTATGTGATCCCCAAGGAGTTGTAGGCCAGAGTAACGGACAAGCCACCGGGCAGCAGATAGTTGGCTCACGCTGGCTACCGAACAGTCTGATGGCCTAATGAAGGAGGCTCCTCCTTAGCCTCCACCCGATGCTCCTGAGCTGACCCCACCTCTGAAATAGACCCGCGGAGAACAGCCCCCAGCAAGGGTGGCCAAGGTGCTGGATGAGTCCCTTGGCCTTTTGAACAGCCCAGTTTGCAGTGGGCGGTTCTCAAACCATGTCTTTACCAGGAGAAGCCATGGCGCCGGCTGAATTAGGGGGAAATGGGATAACGAAATGTATACAAATATTGTTGCTCATTTTAGATGTCGATGAATTTGAAGATATGCACTTGGATTCAGTGATTTAGGGCTGTAGCTTTTCAAAAATGTGCTGTGTGCCATGAAGTTGGATAATGCACTGCATTGTGTTTAGGTACAATGAGAGACAATGACCTTCCTGAAAACATGGCCAGGTGTTATGGAATCACACGAAACGAAACAAATAAAGTCAAACACAGAGGAATCACCCAAAACGATACAAATAGTCAAACACAGAGCGGAAAGCATTTCCAAATACCAAACCTCTTTAACACAGTAATAGAAAAAGCGTTGATTGATGTGTGATTAATGAAGTTTGTAGGTAAGAAATTGTAGTTAAGAATTGGTGATCAAATAATGATTATTATTCTAGCTATTTAAAATGATTACTGAATTATACATGACAAAGCTCTATGGGAAATGAAGGTCATTTCATTTTTGATGAAACCAAAGAGTTCAATGTCATTTCGAAATAATATTTTTTATTTTATAAACAAAACCACCATATCCAGGCTATAGTGAACACAAAACAGAAACTAGTGCCTGGTGTCTGGCTTATCCAGGAGAAAGCATTGACCACTCTTTCACCCTCCAACTGCTCCATCTAAACCACTATTTACTCAGGTAAATTGTAAATGTTTGCAATCTTGACCAACTAGTAAAACAGTTGTTGTAATGAATGTCATAACATCCCCCATTCTGATTCCTCATCATCCATGACTCTTATGTTCATGCAGGTTACAAATGTCTATGGAGACATGTTAGGATGTATCAACTAGGAAAAGTCAAGAATTTTGCCAGCATAGATTTTCGATTACTAAAAGAGGCAGTGTCACTCACCTTGTGTAACCTATAGCTGACCTGATATTGTAATTACGTGTGTATGAAGGGTTGCTGTCAATATGATTGATGTCCAGGCTGTGACCCCACTCTCCAAGGATGCCTCAGGGAGATTTGGATATGCAAAATTAAACCCATTTCGAATTCACGTGTGCATATTACTTCACACCAGTGTGAAATGGGACAAATATAAGCGGCAAACAAATCATTAGTATGCAATACAAATTAGTTAATAATGACAACATTTTGTGGGATATTGATTTCTAGGGCAACAACATATGGATTTGGGGCAAGTTGGTCTGGCGACACCTCGCCAGGTTTTTTCCCCCTGGCATTTAGTGTGTGCGTCTGTGTGTATGTCTGTAGAAGAGAGGCCGAGAGAGGTTTATATTGTGTCTCTCTTACCGAGTCTGCCTGGGGGGGGGGGTTTGGTCAGCACCTCTCGGTCATGCTTTCCAAGCCACCGGTACTGCTGTCTGGCTGTGAGTGTCTGTGTCCCCGCCACCCTTTCTAATGACTCCCTCTGCATCCCCACACAGACACACTCGCGCGGCATCCAGCCGCTCCATCCCCCAGCCGCTCCGTCCCCCAGCCGCTCCGTCCCCCAGCGGACATCCAGCCTGGCCCTGGCTGGCTGAGTCCATCCGCTATGGAGAGACGGCCGAACCGGGCGGAGGGTTTTGGTTGCATGGACCCCTGTGTCCTGAGGTGGCGCGCACAGGGCCGGACCCTGTCAGGCTAGACGTGCCGGCGCTTGGCTCCACACAGCTGTGTGTGCGTGCGCGGGGGGCGGGGGCGGGGGGGGGGGTTGTGCATTCTTTCCGCACAAATGTGACTCTGTCTTTGTGCGCTAATACCGAGCCCTTGCCCAAACACGCAGGCTTAGCAAATCCCGCCAGGTCCCAAATATAGCTAGCAGTTGCATACCTCCCATCAACGCAGTGAACAGCTTAGTGCAAAACCCATTCAGGGGCTTTTTATCTGTGGAAGGCCCATGTGTGCTCCCCCATCTCCTACATGACCGTACAGGAGGGCCATGGTTTGATTCATGGTGTATAGCATATCAGCCCATTGATGTTTGGCTGCTGATAGTGTGGCTTTCTCTCTCTCTCTCTCTCTCTCTCTCTCTCTCTCTCTCTCTCTCTCTCTCTCTCTCTCTCTCTCTCTCTCTCTCTCTCTCTCTCTCTCTCTCTCTCTCTCTCTCTCTCTCTCTCTCTCTCTCTCTCTCTCTCTCTCTCTCTCTCTCTCTCTCTCTCTCTCTCTCTCTCTCT
>JACXGK010001258.1:35918-47961 GCA_016801125.1 Novumbra hubbsi | reverse complement strand
CAGACACCACACATTTTTTTCTTCTCACACACACTCTCTCTCTCTCTTTCTCTTTCTTTTTTTCTCAGCTGTAACAACTGAGAGAAGCTTGGAGAGACGGTGCGAGAGAACGCGGGATGTGTGGGCAGTGCTCCAAACGCACATGTATATCAGCAAGACATGAATGGGCTCCGGGCGGCCCGATGCAGCTATATTTAGCGTCACCCGCGATGGTCTAATAAAGCAGATTTGTTTTTCCAGATTATGCACATTCACGCGTTACCTGTTGTTTGTGGCCGATGGGGATCTGCAATGCTGACGCCTCCCCCTGGAGTCTATCAAACAGCGGGATGGGATGGGCGTGGGAGGGAGGGAGGAAAGACTGGTGGAGGGGGGAAGAGGGCGTTGGGGAGATGGGTAGAAAGGGGATGGCAAGTTTGATGGGATTCCTCATTTTTAAGAGGGTAGCCAACCACCTCCTTTGCTCACTTAGCCTTGGCGGTATTTAGTCTTGAATAGCTTTATACCAAGCTGGTGTCATCTTGGGGTATTGGGTAATACTGGCATTGCACACAAGGAGCTGTCTTTTTAAACCCTGCCGGATCTCTGTATTCTGAAAATTAGTAACACTAGAGTGCCTTCGCAATAAAACAAAAAAGGTTAGCTACATGCTAACAAGTGTGTGCAAACATTTTGTGCTTTCTCTGATATACCACTTATGACGTTATAAAACTAATATACATGAAATGAGATGTACTGCTTGTAAATGCCATACTGCAACTATACCACCTGTGGGCTTTTAAAGACGCACTACATTGATTGGGGACTTTCAGGAATTATCTACTGAAAGAGCCGCTCCAAATATTCAAAAGTTTTGTAAGAACAGGTTTCAACAGTATTGTTGAATCTACCCCAGTTGTTTGTTATATACTACCCCAGTGTATGTTATATACTACCCTAGTGTATGTTATATACTACCCCAGTGTATGTTATATACTACCCCAGTGTATGTTAAATACTACCCCAGTGTATGTTAAATACTACCCTAGTGTTTGTTATATACTACCCCAGTGTATGTTATATACTACCCCAGTGTATGTTAAATACTACCCCAGTGTATGTTAAATACTACCCCAGTGTATGTTAAATACTACCCCAGTGTATGTTATATACTACCCCAGTGTATGTTAAATACTACCCCAGTGTATGTTAAATACTACCCCAGTTGTTTGTTATATACTACCCCAGTGTATGTTATATACTACCCTAGTGTATGTTATATACTACCCCAGTGTATGTTATATACTACCCCAGTGTATGTTAAATACTACCCCAGTGTATGTTAAATACTACCCTAGTGTTTGTTAAATACTACCCTAGTGTATGTTATTTACTGCCTCCACTGCCTAGTACGCGTTTGAGTCAATATGTGTGCGTGTATACATGTAGTGTTTTAATGTGCCTGTTCACAGTCTGTGCAGAGTGCCAGACTTTAATCTCTTTTTCAACCTAGTTTAGTCTCTGGAGGTTATCCCAAGATCACCTTAACCACTCTAGCCTCAGACCTAGTGGCACGGAAGCCTGCTGGGAACAGGAAACCAAAGAGGCAGCCAGTCAGCCAGCGAGCAGCCTGGAAGGCTTGCGTACCAGACTGTCCTGCCCAGAATTAGAAGACCCTGTCATCTGTCACTGAATGGGCTTGGGTAGCCGCCAAATCGCAGTCTCCACTCCAAGTCTGCTGTGAATGGTGACACATGGGGCTGGCCGTATGCTTTGGCTGTGGTGATTGGCTACACACCCGTTGTTCCCTCTTTGGCGATGGGCTGGGCTTGCCTTGGCGCTACAATAGTAGGTCTCGCCATGTTTATTTCTCTGGCTGTCTATAAAGATAGCGCTTGATTCTAGACTATTGCTAGCAAGCGATGACAAATTTAATGGTTGTCATTGTGATTTTTAAACTAATGCTAGCTAGCTTCATGCTATATGGTTACTTAGAATGGAAATCTATTTAGCACCATTGTAACATTTTGCTTACATTACGGTGTGTTGGAGGTACATACTATTTGTCAAGTCACACACACACACAAATATTGTTCTACAATACTCATGACTTTTTTGTAATCGAGGTTGATTTCCATTATTAACAATTAACAATTATACAATTTGTAAACCGTAACCCCTAAAATCTATTGTAACCCTAACATTAACACTAAAATCCCTATTGTGTTGGTAACCTGTGAGAGACGGAATCTAAAACAAAAATCCAGAAATACTTATGTCATGCAATAAAATGCAAATGATTTACTTAAAAATCATACAATGCGATTTTATGGATTTTTGTTTTAGATTCCGCCCCTCACAGTTGAAGTGTACCTATGATCAAAATTACAGACCTCTACATGCTTTGTAAGTAGGAAAACCTGCAAAATCGGCAGTGTATCAAATACTTGTTTTCCCCACTGTATACTGTAATATTGTGATATCGAAGTTTGGTTCGTGACAGGGGATTTTACCATGTCTTCCGAAGTGCATCTAATGCTGTTCTGGTTCTTATCACACTGTTTGATCAACGAGTAGGTCCGACCAGAATCCTAATGTGCGGGAAGGAACTTGCGCTCTATCCTTTCGTGTCAAATGTGCATTTGGCACCTAAGAACCACAATGAGTCATTAAAGCATGATAAGGCAAGGCAACCCTGTTTGGTTACTAATGTCCCAAACCTGCACGGCATTGGACAAATACTCTGCCCTCCGTGGAAGCCCTGGACCAATCTAAAAGCAGGAATTAAGCCCTGAAGTCTTGTGATGACTCAACTGACTGCAAGACAGCTACACCATTCTGGAGTCCCATACTTTGCAAATGTTAACTTTCATATTGGAAATGTTAATAATAGTTACTGTAACGATGGTAACCTTTATATTGGCAATGTTAACAATTGCAACGATGATTAATGATGGTTAACATTTGAGTGTGAGTATTGGTTATTGTAATAATACATGTTCAGAATATTATTGTTAAAGTTGAAGTTAGCAAAGTTAGGCAATGTTGATATTGCTAATGTTAATAATAGCAATGTTTACTTACTATCTGTAAAACAGAGATGATATGATAACATTTTAATGGTAACACAAATAAAAGCAACATTGCAAATGGTCAAATTAATAATATTAATGTAGTCACTTTAAAAATAACATGAATCGGCAATGGCGTTATGTACTGAAACACAAGGATGTCTGGTCACAAACAAACAAACTCTCCCACACACACAGCTACACCACCATATAGTCAATGTGGACAACCTTAGTAAAATACACCACTCTGTATCATGGACAGACAGGGTTTGGTTTTTTCATCATCTCTCACTTTCTCTGTCTCACGCCTTTTGTCTTCTTTTGAGTCTGTTTGAGATCTCTACATCTCTTTTTGGTCAAGGAGCATTGTAGGTGAAAAAAAATATCTAGGGAAACAGACATCATGTCAAATCATTGTCATTGTACATCTCCACAACTCATAGTAGTCTACCATTCTCGTTGTAAATAGGGTCTTAATTGGATGGTGAGTTTGGGAAGAGAGGCCAGTGTTATTTGGTGGATGAAAACATTCTCATGCACACTCACAGGCTCTTGTGAAAACTCTCCAGGGAAGTGTGCTCCATCAGGGCTGGGATTGGAAAGATAGGTGAGGACATTGTTGCCAATCGTACTGTATTCAGAACCTCTCAACTCAAAAGGGGTAGTAGGTATCCCTGTGGTTGGAACGTCTGACTTGTCACTGAAAGGTTTCTAGGCTGAAGGACAAGGCTGGTAGCGTGCTGGAAAAGACCGTGTTAAAAGACAATATCTGAGCCAGATCCTTACGCTTTGTGTTGGCACAGCTGTGTGAAGAGGGTGAGGGTCTGATCTGGACAGGTAAAAAAAAAAAAAAAAAAAAGTAATGTGATGATGGTGTAAATAAAGAAATGATTACCTGACGGTCTGTCTGTATGGCCCTTAATCACCATCCTCAGTGCCCCCTTCCCCTGCCTCCTGGCTGTATGTGTTAATAGTGGCATAGAGGGGAAACATCCATTGATCAGCCCCAGCACGCCTCCTCATGTTTGTATCCTTCCACATCTAATAGAGCTTTCATGTTTCCGGTCTTGTGGGAGTTCCTTGGCTAGCGTCTATCTAACGCACTCTCTCTGTGAAGTATTCGTGGGATCTTCCTCGGATATTTGGCTCGGTCAACATTGCGTCGTCTTTGACGACAGAACAGCTATAGTGTCTGATTTGGGCCGGAGGTTCCTTTTCTTGTTATATTACATTTTCTGAAGAGCACTCACGGCATTGAGATGAACTGTCATTATCGAGTTGACTTCGATGCTATTCTTCAGTATGTACTATCGATGGATCTTGATGCTTACATGGAATGTGCACAGTGTCACAGAAAAGGTTGTTGGAGCTATCATGGAATGTTTATTTCTAAACACTCTACATTGACACACTTCGATGTCATGGTGTGAAGCATGGGTGAGTTATTAACTTGGTCTTTTATTGTACACTGATTGTCCACAATATATGATCATACACTATAGCTAACACTATAGCTCTGATGGTTTAGTCATCGGGGTCCACCATAGAAAAACATTCTTTACTCGGGTCATTACTGTGGGTCTTTCTCTAGTTCCTGATGCAAAAACAAACCAACCCAAAACTCCAGTCCAATAGCATTTTTCCTCCACCACACCAAGTAGTAGTGTGGTCCGAGAAACATGCTAATAGGGGAGAAAAAACACCCACAACCCACTGACAGGTTTTAGCAGATGATGATGAAAAGAAGAAGGAGACGTTTTTTTTGTATCCGATTTTTTCCGGTGGTGTTGAAACAATTTAATCTTCCCTTGCCCTTTACGTCTGCTGCTGGGATTCGGCCTGGGAGAAAAAAGAATTTGTGTCAACATCACTCTTTCTTCGTGTATTACCACATTTGTTTTTGTTTGAGAGTGGACGAGTAATACAGAGAAGGAAAGAGGGCTAGTCCTGTCCACCCGTGACAGTACAATGCGCCCAGTATTTTTTTGTGTAGAAAATCCCAGAACAAACTGTTATGCTTTTGACACCTAGTCCAAAAACCTTACTTGCAATGTGAAGGCTGCAGCTTTAACCAGCCACACATAATTCCAGTGATGCCGGAACATGACGATCTTATCTCAATCACACAAGTCAATCCCGACCGTGGATACAAGCCCAGGCACACCAGCGTACTACAGTGTGACTTCTGTCTGTCACCATTGGCAACAGCTGCTGTTACTCCATTGTCACTCTGCCAGGCTGTCCATTGGCTTGTCACTTGGCCCGATCCCGCCCCCTTGTCTTGTGGAGAGGTGGTCACAGGCGAGGTGTTATGCCACCGATCGATGCGTGACACTTCCAGAAATGGTACCTTGCCTCCTCCGAGCTGAGAGCACAGGGTGTGACCACTCATATTCAGTATATATATGACGTGGCACATAGAAATGTAACATAGAAATGTAACATCCAGAACTAGCATGACACCCTGTTCTGACACATTGCTCTTTCACAAAATTGTCCCGTTGCAGTACTTAACTTTGTTTACACTACAGTCGCCATCGATGAAGCAAAGTCTCCCTCATTCCTAATTTATTTCAACATCAATTTGGCTAATCAATTGATTGTAAGGGTGTGTGTGCACAGAGCGTAAAAGGTGGATCCAATTGCGCGACTCGAGACCACTACTCCAGAGGCGATGTAATGTATGTCCGTTGAGGGAGACAAGATGTTAAGGTGTGTACTCCCAGCACCTAACAGTGCAGTAATGTCCAGGGTTTAGAGGCAGGAACGATATTCCTTCCGAACGGGGTGACAAGGAAGTTATAGCGAGAAGGCTACAGGCTGCGATGTAACGCAGGGAGTCAAATCCACAACAATACGTCGTCTGATAAACTAACGTAGTACTGTGTTTGTACTGCCACTGGGGAATGGGAACAGGGAACCTATGCAGGGACAGTGATTGACAGATGAGGGACAGGTGCGGGCCGTTGAGTGAGTGATTGGTGACTGGGTGTGATTGTGACGTTGACAAGCACTGCGCCCAACGGCCACCAGTGGGTGGAACAGAGGCGAAAACACACTCCCCCCCCCGTGTATCTCTCTCTACATTCTCTTCCTCTTCTCTCCCCCCACACCTCTCTCTGACCCTCTCTGTCCCGCTGTCTTTTTTCCCTCCCTTCCTCTCCCCAAACCCGTCTTTTAACCGGTCATCCTCCTCCCTCTGCGAGTGAGGGAGGGAGGGGTGCCGGAAGAGGGAACAGCGGAGTGGGCGCGGGGTCTAATAGGGGGTTGCCGGATCCCTGAGATGACGGTGTTTTCACGGCCGACGTGGCTCATGTGTGGCTGAGGTGTGCACTCTCCTCTAGCCTTCTCTCTCGTCCCCTCTCTCCTTGCATTATTGAGCATTTCTCGTGTCTCCCCCTCCCCTTGTGCTACACCAGGACTCTCTCAGATCACGTCACCTGGACTTCAATGTTAATACAGTAATGCTCCCCTTCCGGAACGGGCAGCGCAGACGTGGCTGTGGATGGACATGTGCGGTTTGTGCTCCCCGGGTGTTTTAAGTGACCATGACGAAGGTGGTGGAAGAGTGTTTGCCGGCAGGGCATTTCACGTCTCCAGTCCTTCGTCCCGGGGATCCCTTACGTCGCCTTTTCTGTCAAAACAATGCCATCGCCGTTTCCCAAATCTACACGTTGTTCCACTGTGTTCTACATGTCCCCTCTCCTGTCCAATTTTGTCCATTCTGCCCTTCTTCTCCTCAGCGGTGTATTTTGCCTATGTTGCTTTGCCCACTGTGGGCTTTGTGGTGTCTTCATTGTTTGGTAGTTTTGTAATGTGTCTAGTGTTTTGTTGTATTGTGTCTATGGTGTGATGTTGTATATGTAGAACTGTTGTGTTGTATTGTATCTTAAATGATATGTTGTGTTGTGTCTGTTGTTCTGTTTTGCTGGGCCCAGGTTCTAGTTGTTTCTATGGTGTTCTGTTCTGGTGGGCCCAGGTTCTAGTTGTTTCTGGTGTTCTGTTCTGCTGGGCCCAGGTTTAAGTTGCTTCTATGTTCTGTTCTGGTGGACTGAGGTCCTAGTTGTGTCTATGAGGCTGAGAGGGGGATCAGGGAGGTAAGCCATAGAGCTAAACGCCCACCTCTTATAAACAGGAGATTCTCCCAGCATGTAGTCTCAGCAAGGAGAGGCCTTGAGAAGGAGGCCAAGGGCTCTATTCTGTCTGAATCTTTCAGGCGTTACACACTGCAAGATAAAAACGTTAAGGTAATTTCAATTGAGCCGACACACAGTGTTTACCGTCGACATGCTTTCTCCGGTAATGTGGGAACATTGACTTTAAATTATGCTGTAACACTGAACTTTTTTACAATTAACTAAGCCCCAAGGTGTCTCCTCCCGCGTGTGTGTGCGCGTGTGTGTGTGCGCGTGTGTGTGTGCGCGTGTGTGTGTGCGCGCGTGTGTGTGCGCGTGTGCCGGCACTTTGCGCCTGATTATGCGTACGGATATGTACATGTGCGTTAGTGTATGCTTGCGCGTGAGGTGTGTTTTAGACCGAGATTGCCTCCGCAGCCTCTAACAGTGGGAAGCTGCCATGTAATTGCTGACTCCGTCCAGAGGACGGGATGTAATGAAGGTAGATGCTTACTGCCTGCTTCATTAGTGCAGCTGGGCCTGGGGCTCTGTGTGTGTGTGTGTGTGAGTGCGTCCACACGCCCACGAAGACTCCCCAATGCCCAACCTCGTGACACCCGTTAGGAGCGTGCGGTGAGGCAGAGAGCGTGGCTCTTCCAGCGGTGAGGCCGGGGCCGGCGAGGCAGCGCGAGGTGAGCGGGGGCTTTGGAGTCCCGCCTCTCCCGGACGCCACGCCAGTTTGACGCGCGTTCACGCTCCCGCCGTTCGGCCGCACTCTGCCGGACTTTCGGTAACACCGGCAGCGCTCCGCATTCGCGGACCGTTCGGTTTGGTTCCCCGCGGCGGCAGGGTTCCACCCTGCCGTTCCATCATAACCGCGGTGCGCTCCGAGCTGCAGCTGTGCCGTTCGGCCCTTCGGCGTGCCTTGGCCCAGGGTCTGACGTGCAGTGGGATTCCCTTGAACGTGTCACCGTGGCGCCGGCAGTGGCTGTCAGCCAGTGGACAAGGGCACGGCGGGAGACGGGCCCCACTCACGTCCTACGGGGGACACCGTCCAACACCCCCCGTGCCCAGATCGGGGGGATTCAGATCGACTTTTTCCCCCGTAGTGATAAACATTTTGAACAGCCAATATGTGTCACTTTCAATATGCTCCATGTTCCCATGTCCTGAATGGGCTTGACAGCAGCGTCTCTCGAGGCGAGGCTGTCATCACGACTCAAGCCGGGATCGCGGGGCACGAAACAAAAGAAACGCGCCTCGAAGCTGAGCAACTTGACCAATGGGAAATGCTCTTTTTGGTTGTCAGTTGCAGTGTTTCATGTGGTGCCCTAATGAACGCCTCCCAGGTTTTGTCTCCGCTGTTCTGTATCGGTTCCACTCATAACCCTCAATGTCTGTAAATGATCCCAAAGTGTCTGCTGTGCTCAAACCTTGACCCTGAAACCAAAATGTCGTAGCTGTCTTTGCCCATAAGCCCCAATCCTAGATTCTCATTGATTTGGGGCTCTTAGAATAGCTGGGTGCACATCAAGGCTAAAGCAATCAATACTTGATCTGATTAGTACCTCAGTGCACGAATGTGACTTAAAACCCTTAAAAGCTGATGGCGGAGTGAGTCTTTTTAGCTAATGTTGACCATTTATTCCTAATACATTCTAATTAAGCTCTGGCCACTTACTACTCATTCTTATCTTTAGTCTTATTCAGTGAACTGACATGAATGTGCTTGATTTGGAACAAACAGTAGTATGCAAATGTTTGTGTGTGTGGCGTGAACACTGATCCAAACCATGTTCCCGATGGTTTCCCTGTGTCAGCAGCCCAGCTGATGGGACAGAAGATTGGATGAAGGTTTAATCGGGGCGAGGGTCGAGTTCAGCTATGTGCCGTGATATGGATGGCCTTGAAAGCAGATTACTGTTAAAATCAATAACATCTCTCGCAGAGCGTTGAAATTAGAGGAGTAGCTGGACTTGGTAACTAGGGTACTGGGTCCTGGTGATTTTGTCACACCGTCGTAAAACGACACTGGAAATATTAATGAACAAACCGAGATAAAGAGGCGAACAGGAGGAATATTAAGGAACCAATTATGTTCAGTTTTTCCTACGGGTTTTCTAGCTTTGACCAATGTACCGATGTGGAGGCAACTTTATACATGTGCAGCTTAGTTGCGCCTTCTGTATATATATATATATATATTGTGCCTGCCTTCTAATTGTCTTGAATGGTCCTGCGTGATCTCATCTATCTGCCATTTCATTGGATATTTTTCCACCGTTACCGCAGCCACTTGACTTTATTTATATTATAAACAGTAATTCTCATGGGACTTGGTCTAATGGGTTGGCCACACATTCACTCCATCCAATCACATCAATGTGATACTATTCTGGATAAGACAGGGGGAGAGAGAAAAGGTGGTAGAATAGATGACGTAGAAAGGAGGAACGATGTGGCAGGAATGAGGAGAGGATGATACAGGAAATTGTAAAGAAGGTAGTGGCCGTGGCTTTTGATGGGAAACCCATTCTGTGCTGATCTCAGAGGTTTACGTTTCTTTTTCCATAATGTTTTTTGGAGTAGCGACGTGGATACAGGGAAAACACAGGGTGGGGGGGGGGCGGGGGAGGAGGTCCAATCTTCCTCACCTGCGCTGTGAATTGTGTCTGCAACTCTGTGGCTTCATTAGTAGGTGTCTCTTTCATATTTCTGGTCATGTTAATAAAACCTCGATACATAGTGGTCTTGGATATCGGCACAGCGATAATGGACAAGAAATGTTTTTTTGGGTGAAGAAGACTGCCTGTCTGACGAGTCCCGTGTTCCTTTTTGTCACGTGTGCGCCCTTTACCCGGGGAAGTGATGTCACCGGTGTGGGAAGCCGACAAGCCGGTGGAGGGAGGGCGATGATCTGGGTGAAGTTCTGCTGGGAAACCCCGGGACCGGGCATAGGTGTGGATGTCCATTTGACTCACGCCACCTAGCTTCACATCGTTGCAGACCGGGAAGACACCTTCATGACAGTGGTGTTGCCTGATGGCAGAGGCCTCTTTCAGCAGGATGACGGCCCTGCCACACGGCACACATGGTTCAGGAATGGTTTGAGGAACATGATGAAGAGTACAAGGCGCTGCCCCACCAGAATCTCCAGATCTCAATCCGATTGAGCGTCTGTGGGATGTGCTGGACCATCAAGTCCGATCCACGGCGGCTCCACCTCACAACTTACTGGAGTTGAAGGACCTGCTGCTAATGTCCTGGTGCCAGATACCACGGGACACCTTCAGAGGTCCAGTGGAGTCCATGTCTCGACGGGTCAGGGTTGTTTTGGCGTCAAAAGAGGAACCTACACAATGTTAGGCTGGTGTTTTAGGTCATTAGTGTATATACCGTACAATACTCGTCAAACCATTTAAGTGAATATAACAAACCCCTTTGGGTCGTATTGCTTACACACAAACAGTATATTCATGAATATAGAGGGAGAGTTGTTGAAAAATATGTGCTACAGGGTAGAGTAAATTGACACGGGGTCTCAGAGGTAGAAATGACAGAAAGCAGATAGGAGAATGAAGGTTCTCGCACTGAGGCTGGGAAAGTGGCCCTGAAAAGGAACGTTCAAGTCAAGTGTTGATGAGATCCAAAACTAGGGGACAGTATTCAGATCATTTGTTAGTGTGGCGGCAACGGGAGAGACCGGGGGGGTTTATGGGTGTGTCGTTTCTGGGGTTTAACTCTAATTTGGTATACTTGGTTTGTGTGTGAGTGTGTGTGTGAATGTGCACATCGTGCTCTGGTGCCCGCTTGCTGACTAAGAGCCTTGTCTGGCATTGGGTTCTGTCTTTCTCATGGTTTATTAATCCCAGTTCTAGACTGACAGGGTGCAGGCTTCTGAAGCCGAGGTGAACACCGAGGGTCAGCATAATCTCTCTCTCTCTCTCTATCACTCTCTCTCTCTCGAACACACACACACCCACACACACACAGAGGGATGGCCACACCGCCTGTGTCATCACTCTTCTCCTTCAACACTACAATGGTGTTTAGGGCTCAGCTGATCTCTCCGCGGTGCTGTTGTACTGTGTGGTGCTGAGACAGCCTTTCTCCTCCTGCCCCCTCCCACCTCCCACCATTCCTGCACCTGTCTAATTTCTCTTTATTCCTCCCTTCAGACCTCTCTTTTCCATCTTCTCCCCGCACTTTTAGATTTCCTCCCTCTCCTCTCTCCCCTATCGCTTCCGTGTACCTCTCCCCCCCCCCCTCCCCGTGTGAATAGCCCCCTTAATCCAGTGAGTGTCATGTCCTGGATGCGGGCCCCTAGCCATCTCTATGCTTTGGGGCTCCCATTCAGGGCATGGCACATGGAGAGGCCTCTAGCCATCTCCATGCCATTGTGGGCTCCCCAGTCAGAGCAGCTGCATTCAGTTGACTCTGATTGGGGAGCCTACTTAGGTCAGGTTTTCACCACACCCGGGGTGGTTTATTCTGTCACGGTGTTGTTGTGCGGCGGAACCATATGCAGACATTTTTCAAACAAAAGGGGATTTAATCCCAAAGACAAACAAACTACAAACTACACGAAACTGTACACGTAAAATGAAAGGACTAACTAACATAAAAACTATATACAGAAAACATGTAGCGCATTCGCATGAATTGGAAATAAAACAAAGGACAAACCGTGAGCTGTTGAGACAAGCACAAACAATAAACCACCCCGGGTGTGGTGAAAACCTGACCTAAGTAGGCTCCCCAATCAGAGTCAACTGAATGCAGCTGCTCTGACTGGGGAGCCCACAATGGCATGGAGATGGCTAGAGGCCTCTCCATGTGCCATGCCCTGAATGGGAGCCCCAAAGCATAGAGATGGCT
>JACXGK010001258.1:17822-30287 GCA_016801125.1 Novumbra hubbsi | reverse complement strand
TTCCTTCCCACCAATGTCTCCTCCTAAGCCCGTCCCCCTCGCCATCTGTGGATGTGACTGGTTGAGATGCCTGGTGTTTCCTTAGGGGCAGGGCTGTGGAGGTAGATGGCACAGTGCCGTTACAATGGCTCTATTTATATCCTATCAGACTGTCCACAGAAACCACATCCTCGGACCACCGAGCACCTTGTCTCTTTCTTCGTGCTGTCTTACTCTCTCTCTTTCTCTCTCACTTTCTCTCCCTCTATCCCGCTTTCCATCTATCTCTGCATCTCCATCAATTCAATTTAAAGAGCTTTATTGGCATGGGAAATGGTGTTCCTCGACTCTGTCCCCTTCTGTCATTCTACCTCTATCTGGGCATAATGATGACTCATATGGCTCACACCTGCTCATCAGTCAAGGGATACAGCGGTTGCAGATGGGTTAGAGTCTGTGTGTGTGTCTTTGTGTGTCTGTGTGTGCCGGTGTGTATCTGTGTGTGTCAGTGGAGGCTGGCTTAGTAATATATTTGGTGTATTAATATATGACACTTTACAGATTTTTAATTGTTTTCCTTGTCTCTGTCTTCTGTCTTCTTCATCCAGTGAGTGACAGCTGTTTTAGGAACCTGGCCGAGGACCGCAGTGGAATCAACCTCAAAGATCTCGTACATGACCCCTCCCTGTAAGTCTACATACACACATGCACACATTTGCAAACATCGACACACACACACACAGGGAAATGCCCATCCTATCGGCCACAATGCCACAATGCGAAATCATGAAGAGTGCCAGTGCCAATCCAGGATCGGTTTTGACTTGACGGGACCAGTTAATTGCATGGAAACAGTGTTTTGCACCGTGGTGGACAAATCCTCCGCCGTGTAATAGGATGGCCAGTGTGAGTGGCGTATGGCCTTGGCCAATGGTCACGCCGTCTCGGGAAACACTGGCGCGTCGCTGGAGCCACTAGCCGGCCAGACCGTCAACCGGCTTGTCACACGTTCGTTATCAGCATGTGTGTGGAAGGATTAGGATTTTGGCTTTTATTAGGAACTTCGTTTGCTACTGTTCCTGGGGTCAAACTAAATAAATAGACTACATGTATTTAAAATGAAAATATACTAGACTAGAATAGACTAGCTCAGTGTAGAGGCATCTTTATACTACAGTTAATATGATAATATAAGGGAGAGGGGGTTGTCAGTGTTAAATACCCGACTGTTTAACCTGTCTCTGTCTGTGTGTATATAAATGTGTCCTTTCATGTGCAGTGGAAAATAATGGCTAGTTGGTTTCTTCTAGTGGCAAATAGGAATGGAACAAAAGACAATGTCTCTACTAAAATGTCATAATGGGGAAATTCCATAATCATAAATTAGGGAAATCCTCACGAGTGACTTAAAAAAGCCCTGCAAGTAACTGAAGTGTCCCTGACTAGTTGTTCTGTTTTACAAGTGGAGCGCACGTCTTATCTCGCGTTGTACTACGCCACTAAACATCCTCTGCAATGTGTTGTCAATTAAGCTCAATGGCTCTGCTAGCTGCCAACCATGTATTCATATGGTCTTGTATTAATTCAAGAAAAACCTTCTTTGAAACTGCTTTTCAAATGGCCAAGAACAAGATGAATGTTGAAGGTGTCAATTTAAAACTGGCGCTTTTCTAGGTTCGCGGGTGAAGTCAACTTAATTCTAATTTACTTAAGCAACTCTCGGAAACCAAATACTTTCATTCAAATTACTTTTCAAGTAATCATATTCTGGTTCATACAGAGACACAGCAGTTCCCAGACAAAAGACTTGGCCCAGGTAGACCCCTCCCTACACCTGTATCAGCCAATCAAAGGAATTGGCGGGAAAACTCACCAGAGAACAAAGCTCCTTACGTTCTCTCAATGCTACGTAATCAATACAAAATGGAGGATGTTAGGACATGTAATCTATATACAAAATGGATGACGTCAGGATATGTAATTGATATTCAAAATATGTGAACTAACCAATTTGTTTACAAACATATATAGGCATACTAAAATAATGCAAATATCTATAGTTTTGCCTTTATCAATAGGGCATATAGATAGGCATAATACAATTATCCTCTACAATGTTATGGAAGAATATCAGCAGTGATTAGAGAAAGTCGGGAAAGAGAATAGAAAAATATTGTCAGTTACAATATAAATCAAAATTCAATTCTTGAATGTAGTCATGAGTTAATTTGTATGGTATAGATTTCTCTTTCCCCAAACTCTCCATTGCAAGAATGGAATCTTAAATTATGAAGGCAGATAATATCAGTCAATTATCGGGCTCTCCCCGGAGGAAACGCGAGAACAAATGACTTAGAACAACTTGAATGTGCCTCACAATGTGTCAAGTCTCCTCATGGCCAAGGTCTTTATCGGATCATGAAATGTATATCCCAGCCGAACTGGGTCTGCGACATTGTTATCCCACACACAAAATATCTGTCGGATTTGTTGGAAAATCAATACCCAATCTGACTAGGATCCGAAAGTCAGCCATATCCAATCCGAAATATGCCAGGGATGGGGAGATAATTAGGTCTTAATTTGGTTGGATAATTAAGATATCAGATCGAAATGTGTCCAAAAGACAAAAAGTCTGCATTACGTCCTAAATTGTTTTAACCTGTCTGGGACGTGCATTTTATGTTATTGCTTGGCCAGTCTCGGAATTTTGTATGAGCTACAGTTTAGTACTTTCATAATGACATCCCTATTTTAAAATGTGGAGGCTGTGTTTTATTTAGTTGCTGAATAGGTAAATTGCTTTGCTACTAATGACCTGGCCTGTGTACATGTGTAGAGCTATAAAGGTGTGTGTGTGTGGGGGGGGGGGGTCTCTGATAGTTGGCTTGTAATTAAAATGAACTTCCCTCAAAAGTTACAATGCTTCTGTAAGTGATTTGATCACCTCAAACACGTAAAGTCAACAGTGTTGTAGGGCAGTCATTGCAATTGAAAATTATATAATGAATAAGCAAATACTTTCCAATTCCTACAACAGTACTAGTCTAACTATTACACTTAGTAGCCCAGAGAAAAACATCTGATCTACTTCCTGCTCGTGCAAATACCTGCGCATGCCATTACTGCAGGAAATACCCACCTGAACAAAATACCCAATACATAAACACATAAACACATGAACACATAAACGCATAAACACACGCCACAGACATAGAGATTTCCACGCAGGCTACTTATACACACGCCCTCCACACACTCTGAAACATTCTTTGGACATAAATGTGTCCATACCGGCGTGCATGCGGCCCGCTCGATCCGCTAACTCGTTCCGTATTCCCTCCCAGCGATGGATCTTGAACAATGCAGGAATAGAGGTCGAGAAGCTGACACCCACGATCAAGGACAAAGGGGATGGCTGGTACCCTCTCTCCTGCTCGTGCCTACGTTGAAGGGAGACTGGATACACTCCTGGGGTACCAGCTAGCACTGTGTTGCCGTCCTCGAGCGACTCTGGGTTGAAACATCCTTTGTCGATAATGCAAATTGCTGCCGCGTAAAAATAGCATCCGCACAAATTAGAAGGGTGTCTGTGCAGCTCATATTAATGTTGTGGGGGACATTTTCTAAATTTTCGCGGATTAAGTCAACTACGTTCTATTTTTCTCAAAGCAACTCTAGGAAATCAGATACTTTAGTTGAAACTACTTTTAACCAGCATCAAGCCAGAATCCCCACGAAAGACAAACATTCTGGCTCACATGTAAAGTTATCTGGCACATTGCCCACCCCCCTCCTGTCTTGACCAATTAGAGGCAGTATTTGTAAACTTACAAAACAAAGCTTCTCAAGTGCCTCTTAAAGCCACGTGCTCAATACAAAATGGATGATGTCAGGACATGTAATTGATATACAACGACAACAACAATGAACTAAACATTATGCTAAGAAAATATATATAGGCATACTAAAATTCTGCAAATAACTATATTTATGCATTTGTCAATAGGACATATAGGTAAGCATAATGCAAATGATCCTCTTCATCAGCTACAGAGCAGCAGACATAGGAAGACGACCGATCCGCCGAAATGATCGTGCTTTGTGTTATCATGCTAAGCTAAGCTAGCTAATGCTAGCCTGTGAATGTCTGCGAAGGAGCGCGTGCTGTTTGTTTTAGCCTGTGTCATTATAAATTGGTTTAGCGCTGACTGCACATGGATGAGTACGCGGGCAGAAGGGAAGGGGGTCACGTTGTGGGGAAAGGACATGTCGGCTGGTGGTCGGGACTGGTACAGAGGCAGAGAGAACGCTTTTGGGTCTCGTTAACGTTTGACCCTTTTCGTACGGCTAAAATCAAGCTGAACTAACCCAGGGTGAGCCGTACTGAGCTGGCCTGGTTTGCCATCCATCGAGTGGAGTGAGCGGAAAATCCCAGCCAGCCCTTTACGGAGCACTCTGAGTACTCATCCCTGGCTGGTGGTGGGGGGTTGGGTGTGAAGACCTGGTCCCCCTAAAAGACACACAAACCGAGACCCCTCTTACTGCTGACATGTTGAAAGAAATTGGGGACCCTTGTGTGCCCCACAGCCAGGCCCTAGTAAGATGTCTGGAAGTAGTTATGGTACTGTTGATGGCGCTTCCATGTGTGTGTGTGTGTGTGTGTATCTTTGTGTGATGTAGACCATGCATTATTAATTGCAACAGCAGATTGGCGTCATCATAAATTTGGCCCACAACTGTGCAGACATGCACAGCTGGGCCTCTGTGTGTGTGTGTGTGTGTGTGTGTGTGTGACCATGCATGCATAGACCGGGTCAGGGGTATTTGGCATAGTGTCATTTTAAATTATAGACATGGTCACACGTCCAGTACATACTGTATAAATAATGTCAACCACAGCACAGAATCCTGATAACAGTTCCGTCACATTTCTCAATAAAGTTTTTAACTTCTCCAAGGTAAGCACACTGTACAGTTTCAAACTGGTCAGGAGATGATTTCAAAACCAGGGAGCTAACAGAAAGTGTTGTTGCCACGATCGTTTGGGATTGGGAAGTGAGACCATAGCTGGTAGTAAATGATCAACCATCTGTTTCTGTTTCACTCCTCCCTCTCTTCTCCTTCTTTTGTTCTCTCTGTTGGTCTGTCTCTTTCTGTCATTCTTCATTGTTTCCCATGGCTTTCCTCAATCACCTTTTCTCTCTTTTTTCTCCCCTCACCCCCATGTGTTTCCAGTCTCTCTGGACCTATGTCATTCATTGAGTAACCTGGGAAAGGTGCCCAGTAATCCGGGTCAAAGGCCTGTAAACCCCCCTACTGTGGCAGCATCTGTTCTGAATGTGTCCCCACATCTACCAAACACTCTCTGCTCCCCAGCTGGACAAATCCAGCTCTTCACAACACTCCAGGAAGCTGCTGGAACCCTGTGTAGGGTAGGGGGACACACTATGTAGGGTGGGGACACACACTGTGTAGGGTAGGGACACACACTGTGTAGGGTAGGGACACACACTGTGTGGGGTAGGGACACACACACTTTGTAGGGTAGGGGGACACACACTGTGTGGGGTAGGGACACACACTGTGTGGGCTAGGGACACACACTGTGTGGGGTAAGGACACACACTGTGTGGGGTAAGGACACACACTGTGTGGGGTAGGGACACACACACTATGTAGGGTAGGGGGACCCACTATGTAGGGTGGGGACACACACTGTGTAGGGTAGGGACACACACTGTGTTGGGCGGGGACACACACTGTGTAGGGTAGGGACACACACTGTTTGGGGTAGTGACACACACACTATGTAGGGTGGGGACACACACTGTGTAGGGTGGGGGGACACACTGTGTAGGGTAGGGACACACACTGTGTGGGCTAGGGACACACACTGTGTGGGGTAAGGACACACACTGTGTGGGGTAAGGACACACACTGTGTAGGGTAGGGACACACACTGTGTGGGGTAGGGACACACACACTATGTAGGGTAGGGACACACACACTGTGTGGGGTAGGGACACACACTGTGTGGGCTAGGGACACACACTGTGTGGGCTAGGGACACACACTGTGTGGGGTAAGGACACACACTGTGTATGGTAGGGACACACACACTATGTAGGGTAGGGGGACACACACTGTGTAGGGTGGGGACACACACTGTGTAGGGTGGGGACACACACTGTGTGGGGTGGGGACACACACTGTGTGGGGTAGGGACACACACACTATGTAGAGTAGGGGGACACACACTGTGTAGGGTGGGGACACACACTGTGTAGGGTAGGGACACACACTGTGTAGGGTAGGGACACACACTGTGTGGGGTAAGGACACACACTGTGTAGGGTGGGGACACACACTGTTTGGGGTAGGGACACACACACTATGTAGGGTAGGGGGACACACTATGTAGGGTGGGGACACACACTGTGTAGGGTAGGGACACACACTGTGTGGGGAAGGGACACACACACTATGTAGGGTAGGGGGACACACACTGTGTGGGGTAGGGACACACACTGTGTGGGCTAGGGACACACACTGTGTGGGGTAAGGACACACACTGTGTGGGGTAAGGACACACACTGTGTGGGGTAGGGACACACACACTATGTAGGTAGGGGGACACACTATGTAGGGTGGGGACACACACTGTGTAGGGTGGGGACACACACTGTGTAGGGTAGGGACACACACTGTGGGGTAGGGACACACACTGTGGGGTAGGGACACACACACTATGTAGGGTAGGGACACACTGTGTGTGGTAAGGACACACTGTGTGGGGTAGGGACACACAATGTGTGGTGTTGTAGCAATCCAATGTGTCTGCAAAGGTGTGTTTTCCATTGATGGGTGCACTCTATTCAAGACACACAAAACACACTGTGGCCGAAAAACACGCAGTGGCTAAAAAACATATCACCTTCAATGAAGTCAGCTACGCCTCGACCCACACACATGCACACACACTAGGTGCCAAAATTACACACTATAATTGTGAGGACTTTTTCCAGACCAAAATATATTACCACGAAAATAAATATTTTACACATCTAACCCTAAAATCAAACTATAACCCTAACCTAAGTACTAACCTAAACCCTAAGCCTGATTATGTGTTCATGATCGACCATGGGTCACTGTATATCTGTCCTCACAAGTACAGTAATAGACGCATAAACAGATACAGACACACAAACACACACGCATAAATCCAGGGTATGCAACACAGACACACACACACACACTTAAGAGACAGCATCCCAAATTACCGTGACGACTCAAACATACATTCGCGACATACGGGGGAAACCAGAGGCTTTCGTATAGAAGGGGTTGCCTAGGAAACGGCAGGAAGGAACCCTCGTCATTGTAGTTCAGCATATTCTCATTTGGGTTGCAACAGAGGGAGGGGAAAAAAAACTACCAAGAGGTGATTTGTCCTGACAGGTCTTTCGCTTTCCTGGGGTGAAGCACACACACACTCCTCATTGCTGGGAGTAAATTACACACTCTCCAGTCAGACCGTTGTTAGCATCGAGGTGAGCGTCTGTGTCGGTTGTGTGTGTATATGTGTATATGTGTGTGAAAGGCTGTGTGCGCGTGAGTGTGTGTGTTGCTTTCTGTGTGTGTGGCGCTTTGTGCCTGTGTGTGTATGTGTGTGTGTGTGTGTGGGTACGCAAACGGACTTTCAGTCACAGCCAACAGTACACACCAGCATTGGGACAGACGAAGCAATCATGATTTCTCTCTATAATGGACAAATAATTCACGAGAAAACCTCCTTATTTCTGTGCGATGTGTTTTAAGGGTCAGTCTTCGGTGGTTCAGTAAGGGTCAGAGTTAATGTGGGACGTGGACTCCCACCGCGATATTGGCTGAAAGGGTGCCGTGTCACTAAAATTTCTGATGGGTAGAGATGGACGTGATGCAGTAGTTCCCCTATAAACAGCCTTAAAATACGGGTTATGTAATGAGTGTGTGGAGCTGCTTCACCTTGAACCTACTGTGGTTCACGCTGCAACACTACTACTGGCCACTGGAAGGCGCCATGGTACACTGGTTCAAACAGCAGCCTGTCCTTGTGTGTTGTCCTGGTGGACTGTCCTAAGGAAAGGCCTTTCAGGACTGGATGTTCAAGGGCATCATTTTCTCTACTACTTTCTATCTCTCTCTGGGTGTTCTCTCTCCATTCTAGGGCTGCTGTTGTTATTTTTCTCAATTTAAATTTCTTTCCCCACTTTTTCTATTCATCTCTGTTTCTCTCTCTCTCTCACGCTCCTCCTCGCTCTCCCTTTATATTTATCTGTCTTTTCTTTCCTATGTGAGCCTGCTTGGTATTGGCTTGTATTTGTTTATTGAGTTGTGTATTGGATGGCTGGAGCCTAGTTAATATTAACGCTGAACTCTACAGTACCAATACACACTATGTTCTAGTTTCCCGTCTGAGCTGGGAGTGGCCGGGTTCTGATGTGTCTGTCTATCCATATCTATTTTTATCATCTATCTATTCATGTGTATCTGTCTTTTATCTATCATATATTATACATCTATTTCTCTCTCTTTTTCTTAGGCTGGGGGGCTTTATTTCAGCGTATAAGATTGTGCCTGATGAAATTGACGAGATTAAGGTAGGAGGGTTCTGCTTGTCTGTTTTTCCGTCAACCCAGACCTTGGTTCTTATAGCATCTAATATGAAATATTATGGCAAGTGATTTGTGTGCATGATGGATAGGGTTTTACACTTAATGATCAGCATGAAAACTGTTGACAGTTGACATGACACCCCTGCAACACACCAACAAGCATGAAAACTGTTGACAGTTGACATGACAACACTGGAACAGACCAGCACACGTTTGGACTAGACAGTTATCGGCAATACCTTGGTGTAGCCAAGCGCAACACGAATGAGCACGAATGAGCACAATGTAACTGGCTTACCTGGCATGTACCTATCATGCCTCCAAAACGTATGTCACGTGAGACCCGATTGATGCTGCGTCTAAGAACTGTCTGTGTCATCTCTCGCCCGCCTCATCAGGAGACTCTGGTGGACTGGTGTGATGAGAAGGAACTCAATCTCATCTTGACCACTGGGGGGACGGGTTTTGCGCCCCGTGATGTCACACCTGAGGTAGGCCCTGTCGTGTGTTAAAGTGTCTTCTAATGGCTTTACTGACGCACACGCCTCACCTCTGACCGGGATGATACTACTTAGTTTTGGGTCATGGGATTTTCTCCCTCTCTCGCCGTTTTAGCAAGAAATACTCCCCTCACATTTCGTCCCCCACATTGCTTTTGTATTCTTCTACCGGACCTTCATCCGCCTAGTCTCCCCCACGCCATCTGTGCCCTCACCCCATCCTTCTTCAAATCTCTCACCCACATCTATTCATGTGGGTGAGAGATTTCTTCCTCTCTCCTTTACCACTTTTCTCCACCTCCCATTCTGTCTTTCTCATTTTCTGCCCTTCTCTTCGTGTCTCTCTCTCCACTGAACCCCAGCCTATGATGGCGATCAGTGTCTGATTCTATCTTTCTCCCCTCTATCGCTCTTCCCCGCTAATAGGCTGTTTTGAAGTGGAGACGGGAGGGAGAGAGAATTCCCTGGTTCCGACAGCCTGTAGGATCGCCCGAACCCATACACATACGATACACACACAATCACCCACACACACAGGAACACACACTTGCTGACCGTGTTCGAGTGGGGGGGGTTTATTAGGTCAGTGTCCGTGACGGGCGATTTCACCCAGGGAGTTGTGTTCTTCGGTTGTGTAAACCCTGCTACGCTACTCTCCCGCTACCTGTCTGTCTGCGCCTGTTTGTTTGTCTCTGTCTGTCTCACTCTCTCTCTCTCTGTTTGTCTGTCTATCTCTCGCCCTCTGTCAGGCCACTAAAGAGGTGATAGAGCGCGAGGCTCCGGGGATGTCTCTGGCCATGTTGATGGGCTCTCTGAACGTCACACCGCTGGGCATGCTCTCCCGGTGAGACAAACACACGCTAACATTCACACGTGAACGTGCAGTACTAATCCCCACAGGCGGCTTGCGAAATGTCCCACTGTGAAAATCGAGCATCAACTCTTGCACAAAGTCCCACTGTGAAATTCTATGAAACACTCTTGGACAAAGTCCTACTGTGAAACTCCACCATACACGCTTGCACTAAGTCCCACTGTGAAACTCTAGCACACACTGTTCTCTCATGTGTGTGGGTGTGTGTGTGTGTACAGGCCCGTGTGTGGCATTCGAGGCAAGACGCTGATCATCAACTTACCAGGGAGCAAGAAGGGATCTCAGGTACAAAACATATTTTTTGCCTTGTGTACGTCAGCCAGTTAGGCTCTTTCAAATCCACCAAGCGGTTCAGGGATCACATGTTGAATGTTTTGTTTACATCACAGTATAGCCACCCGGAAATACAAACTAGACTGTTGAAGGAGTTGCTGTAGTTTAGGGTCACCAATGGGTTTCATTTTCTGTTGTATTGTCAAAAAAATTCACCTCGAGGCTGGAAGGTCAAAGATACAAACAAACAGATTTATCAGTTAGACTTATGTATGCTAAGTACCATCCGTCCAATATGGGTCTAAAATGGGTCTAAAGGAACCGTTTTCTTCTATCTCTTATGCATTTCAGATTTCTAATGGAATATCTACAAAGACGCACAGGCCCCTTAAGCATGCAGGAGGCAATGTTTTACATTTTCAAAATCGAATTCCAAACTGATGCAAGATAAACACGGCTATTCTGGGAAACTTCATGAAAATGGCATTAGATCTAGGAGTGAGGTGATCACAACGGTTAGGAGATTTTACAGTCAATGTGAACACCTGTGCGTTACAACAAGCACACCCCGGAGGACCCAGGCACCCAGCCTCCACTCAATGGAAACTGACATGCAGGCCCTTCAAGGTGGAACAATCAATTCAAAGTAGCCTTAATTAACATTGACTAACAGAGACGTACTTGCTACCCCACAACCTGCTACCCCCTAAACATGTGTAATAAGCTGGACGTGATGTTAGGGGTTACGGGCGGTTTAAGTTCATGCACATGTTGGAAGAATTAGCAGCAGGCGGATAATAAACAGGACCAGTAGATGGGCGTGATGAGGGTGAAGTGGGCGTGTATGTTTGCGTTTGTGGCGTCAGTATACGTGTGTTCATGTAGCGTGTGTGCCAGTCTGTTGGGTGTGCGTGTGTACAATACTGAAGACCGAGATAGATTTGGTATTGATGATCAAAATCACTGATATTGATCATCTTCAAATTGAACAAATCATGCGAACGCAACATTATTGGTTTCACTTTTATTTTCAGCCAACTCAGCAGTGAGTCACCCGTGTGGGAGCCAGGGAGAGAGATTTTGATAGGGTAATCCAAAAGTCATGAAGCCAGGGACATTTTAAATAGACAGATTCAGAAGGAAATATTCCAAATGTGGCAGAGGGCAGGGGACAGTAAATACAAGACTCCCAGTATATAGAGGTTATGACACAACAATACAGTTCATGGCTCGGTTCAATACAGATACTACAATCAGCCAGCTCCTGTTTACTCTAGTAGCATAGAAACTCTGAAAGATTTTGACAATTGTGTTTTGTGGCGAGTTTTGAAGATATCGAGAATGCTTGTATATAATTACAACAACAAATAATTAATGAGGATATCTCCCCATTGGATTTACCAGCAACTTTAACGCTGCTTTGCTTAGCCATGCTCAAAGCAGCTAGCAAGCTAGGATACAACTACTTGTAAAGGGTCTGCAGTTGGCTACTCTAATTGATACCCCATCTGATATTTCTGTTTCACATCACAGTTATGCTAAGATTCTAAGAACCAGTGTCTGTTTAATGAGATACTTAAATCAGTAGCTTGCATCTAAGATAGAAAGTTGCATCACACCACGTAATGTTTCATTAAAAACGAACCCTTCCAAATCAACAAACTCAAACTCTATCATTTGAAATTAGAGCGGGGCTATGTATTTAGCCAGTTAACACAGCGTATGATTTTTTGGAGCATATGTACTCTCTACCTACCTCAACCTCCACCTGTCGGTACCTACCTCACCCTTTATCTGCCTCTACCTACCTCACCCTCTACCTGTCTCTCTACCTACCTCACCCTCCACCTCTCTTTCCCAACCTCTCCCTCCTCCTCTCTCTCTACCTACCTCACCCTCCACCACTCTTTCCCAACCTCTCCCTCTACCTGTCTATCTACCTACCTCACCCTCTACCTCTTTCCCAACCTCCCCCTTCACCTGACTCTCTACCTACCTCACCCTCCACCTGTCTCTCTACCTACCTCACCCTCCACCTCTCTCTCCCAACCTCTCCCTCCACCTGTCTCTCTACCTACCTCACCCTCCACCTCTCTTTCCCAACCTCACCCTCCACCTGACTCTCTACCTACCTCACCCTCCACCTCTCACTCCCAACCTCTCCCTCTTAACCTGTCTC
>JACXGK010001258.1:0-17722 GCA_016801125.1 Novumbra hubbsi | reverse complement strand
CTCTCTTTCCCAACCTCTCCCTCCACCTGTCTCTCTACCTACCTCACCCTCCACCTCTCACTCCCAACCTCTCCCTCCACCTGTCTCTCTACCTACCTCACCCTCCACCTCTCTTTCCCAACCTTTCCCTCCACCTGTATCACCACCTACCTCTACCTCCACCTGTCTCTCTACCTACCTCTCCCTCCACCTGTCTCTCTCCCAACCTCTCCCTCCACCTGTCTCTCTCCCAACCTCTCCCTCCATACGTCTATCTACTTAACCCTCTGTCTCACTCATTTCCTCCCCCTCACTGCTGCTGACCCAACATCTGTCTCTGTCTTGTTACCAAGGCCTGTTTCCCCTGATCGATTTTGCTATTTCTTTTCATCAATTACGGCACCTCCTTAATCCTCTTCCCATCAGCTGCCGTATTAGTGTCTCCCCCATCAGGCTTCCAGTCAAAGTTAACTGCATGAACGGCCCGTCTCCCCACTTTTATTATCTCTGATCTGAGGGAAGTGTAGGGAACTGCAATCCAGGGCCGAGGACAGAGATAATACGGACTGGGATCAAACCCTTTGGAGACACTGACATCCTACTGCCTGCTGAGTTTCCATCATCAGTTGTTCTCTGGCAGTTTTTATCTCTCTTTTGTTCTTTCTTTCATCTTTGTTGCCCCTAATATTACTTTGTTATCACTATCTATTTGCTTTATGCACATGCAGCACTTAAATTAAACCTGCGATTCTCTCCTAATTTATGTGTCTTTGTGTTTCTGCCACCCACAAATCTTACTCCACAACTTAACCACAAGCAACTCCTGATACACCCCAAATAAATGATTGGGGAAAATGTAGATTTTCTCGAGGTGCTGGAGAAACCACACACGTACCCACACAAGCTAATTCTATAGTAATTCCGAGGACTTTATTCTGTACCAAAATGTATTTAAATTCCTAATTCGATTTTCTCTAACCCGATATTTCTAACCTTAACCTTTGTTTGAAGCCTAAACTTAACCTTAACCACAAGCCTTGATTTATTAAAGTAAGGACTGGACATCTGACTCCCTCCCAGGTGTAGTAATACCCATGAGCACTCACAGACCCCAATAGCACACTTGAAATGCAGGAGGGGGCGGATACAATGAGAAAGTGAGCTCTGCTGGGCTTTGGCTCAGTCACATACAGACCCACCCATTCAATCTCTTTCATCTCAGTCTGCCTGTCTACCTGCTTGTCTGTCTTGGGGCCCACTGGGTGTGTGTGCGTGTGTTTTTGTGTGTACATGTTTCTTTAGTATTTTTAATGCCCAGAGAAACTTTCTGATGCCAGTTAGAGATGAATGTTAAATGGATGAATGAATAAGATATAGAGCATATTATGTGGGCATTGATTGTAACCTGGAATGGATTTAAATTAATCTAGATGTTATTAATTATGTATTGTTGCAATGCTCTACATACATAACAGAAATCCTTTCACATTTTAGTCTTTGACTCTGGTTAGTTGCTTTTATTGATCGCATTAGAATGTCTGGGTCTTCTACTGGGTCTAGCTGGTCTAGGTTGAATCTAGTCTACTGTGGTCGGGTCTGGGGTGGTCTGTGTGTGGTCTGGGGTGGTCTGTGTGTGGTCTGGGGTGGTCTGTGTGTGGTCTGGGGTGGTCTGTGTGTGGTCTGGGGTGGTCTGGTGTAGTCTGTGTGTGGTCTGTTCAAATTAAGTCTTGTCTAGGTTGGGTCAGGTCTAGTTTGTATCTGGTCAATTATGGGTCAGTTCAGGTCTGGGTCTGATCTGGTCTGGGTGTGATCTGGTCAATAATGGGTCAGTTCAGGTCTGGGTCTGATCTGGTCTGGGTGTGATCTGGTCAATTATGGGTCAGTTCAGGTCTGGGTGTGATCTGCTCTGGATCAAACTTAATACACTGTGAGAGCGTCCGTGTTCCTCGAGGGAGTCAAACCCAGGATCCGTGACCCCCTTGGTCTCTGAGTCGTAGGCCCAGCCTCCCTGATGTCCCTGTTGTCAGCGTTACACACCTGTTGTACCACAGACCTCTGACCTCTTCCCCCCCCCCCCCGCAGGAGTGTTTCCAGTTCATCCTGCCGGCACTGCCGCACGCCATCGACCTGCTCCGGGACGCCGTGGTCAAGATGAAGGAGACGGCGGACGAGCTGGAGGACCTGCCCTCGCCCCCGCCGCCTCTCTCGCCGCCCGCGAACAGCTCGCCGCACCGCCAGACCGAGGACAAGGGGGTGCAGTGCGAGGAAGAGGACGATGAGAAGAAGGACAGCGGCGTGGCGTCCACGGAGGACTCCTCCTCCTCGCACATCACCGCCGCCTCCATCGCCGCCAAGGTAACCAATGGGGAGGTAAGGGACAGGAAGGCGTCCTATCGGCACTGGGGTCTGACCTTTGAAGCTGGGGTCCTTAGTTCGCGACACGAAGCGCAGTTGGACCCATTGGGTCTTGAGGAACATCACTTGAACCAGCCCTGGTGAGCACAGCTCAGCTGTCGCTCCCAACTAGAACCCACAGTACACATCTTGCTTTTTGTGTATTGTAATAGGAAACAATTGCTTTATAGGGGATGGTTGTCAGCTCCATCGCGGTGATTTCGAGAGTTTTGGCTGTTCTGCAGGTCCTTACATACGGGTGGGATGGCTGCTTTGTAATTGTTCAAACTAAGGGTCCCAGCTTTGAAGCAAAGGGTCGTGCGATGTCTCTATTCTCCGCTTTTTTCCCGCAGTGTGAATGTGGACCATTGTTCCTGGAATAAAAGGGTTGTGACAGTGCAGGCATAGTCATATTTGATTGATGTGTCTGTGTCTTACCATAAATCGAGATAGTTCTGTGTCATAACCTGTCATCATGCCAAACTGTAAGTTATAGTATATTAATTTTTCATTAATTACTTTAATTTCATCACTGTAACATTTTGAAGTACCTGTGGCCTGTTGATTTGGAAGTGGCTGTCCAATATTGTTTACTTTGAACCCGTTTATTTCAGCCATGTGGTTAGTAGGTCCAGGTATTGAGGAAGGTTTCAAAGAGAAATTAGGTTTTGTTTTAGGTTAGTTGTCATTTTAGTTTAGAGTGAGACATCAATGTGCTCCATTGCTCCGCACATTCATTTTCCACCGACACAACCCGCGGTGCCTGCAAATGAAACAGTGTGTGTGTGTGTGTGTGCGCGTCCTGTTTGTGTGTGCTTGTGTAGATCCCAGACAGCATCATTTCTAGGGGTGTCCAGGTCCTCCCCAGAGACACGGCCTCTCTGAGCACCACGCCCTCTGAGTCGCCCCGCGCCCAGGCCACCTCGCGTCTCTCCACGGCCTCCTGCCCCACGCCCAAAGTAAGGCCGCCCACACTCACACACATGTAAACGCACACACACACACACGCGCGCGCACACACTGTCACAGTGCACAGCCACTCAAACTAACAGAAGTACACAAAGGGAGCATTGCTATGCGCTAGTCTCATCTTCATTGTCTCTCTACAGTGTCACCCCTGTGCTTTGCCAAACCAAAGTGTGTTTAGTATTGTGTGGTAGTGGTTGTATGAAGGGTTAGTGGTTATATAAAGGGCTATTCTGGGTTTAGTACTTCATGGCAGTGGTTATATAAAGGGGCATTCTGGGTTTAGTATTGTGTGGTAGTGGTTATATATAGGGTGGTTGGCTATATAAAGGGGCATTCTGGGTTTAGTATTGTGTGGTAGTGGTTATATATAGGGTGATTGGCTATATAAAGGGGCATTATGGGGTAGTATTGTGCGGTAGTGGTTATACAAAGGGGAAGTGGTTATATAAAGGGGCAATATGGGTTTAGTATTGTGCAGTAGTGGTTATATGAAGGTTCTTCTGGGTGTAGTACTGTGCAGTAGTGGTTATATAAAGGGGTATTCTGGGTTTAGTAGTGTGCGGTAGTGGTTATATAAAGGGGTATTCTGGGTTTAGTACTGTATGATAGTGGTTGTATGAAGGGGTCATCTGTGTTTAGGTCTGTATGAAAGTGGTTATATGAAGGGATCATCTGTGTTTAGGTCTGTATGATAGTGGTTATATGAAGGGATCATCTGTGTTTAGGTCTGTATGATAGTGGTTATATGAAGGGATCATCTGTGTTTAGGCCTGTGTGATAGTGGTTATATGAAGGGATCTTCTGTGTTTAGTACTGTATGATAGTGGTTATATGAAGGGATCATCTGTGTTTAGGTCTGTATGATAGTGGTTATATGAAGGGATCATCTGTGTTTTGGTCTGTATGATAGTGGTTATATAAAGGGGTCATCTGTGTTAAGGTCTGTATGATAGTGGTTATATAAAGGGGTCATCTGTGTTTAGGTCTGTATGATAGTGGTTATATGAAGGGATCTTTTGTGTTTAGTACTGTATGATAGTGGTTATATAAAGGGGTCATCTGTGTTAAGGTCTGTATGATAGTGGTTATATAAAGGGGTCATCTGTGTTTAGGTCTGTATGATAGTGGTTATATGAAGGGATCATCTGTGTTTTGGTCTGTATGATAGTGGTTATATAAAGGGGTCATCTGTGTTAAGGTCTGTATGATAGTGGTTATATGAAGGGATCATCTGTGTTTAGGCCTGTATGATAGTGGTTATATGAATGGGTCATCTGTGTTTAGGTCTGTATGATAGTGGTTATATGAAGGGATCATCTGTGTTTAGGCCTGTATGATAGTGGTTATATGAATGGGTCATCTGTGTTTAGGTCTGTATGATAGTGGTTATATGAATGGATCATCTGTGTTTAGGCCTGTGTGATAGTGGTTATATAAAGGGGTCATCTGTGTTAAGGTCTGTATGATAGTGGTTATATGAATGGGTCATCTGTGTTTAGGTCTGTATGATAGTGGTTATATGAAGGGATCATCTGTGTTTAGGTCTGTATGATAGTGGTTATATGAAGGGATCATCTGTGTTAAGGTCTGTATGATAGTGGTTGTATGAAGAGGTCTTCTGAGTTTAGTACTGCGTGATAGTGTGTTTATGTACTGAATGTGTGTTCTTGTCTGTGTGGGCTACAGTGGTTATCCTTTCAAATTCAGTTGATTTAATTAACCCCCTAACGGCGCTGGATACACGCACACACACTTAGACCAGGGGTGGCTGTCGGAAACGATATAAGTGGCAAGTCACATGTTGTCAGTAGTAGAGTTCAGAGAAGCAAGTGCGATATATAAGTATTGTGACAGTAAAGGATTTTTTTAAGGCTGCAACTAACAACTATTTTGATAATCAATTAATGCTTAATTGTTTAATCGTATAGAATAATACTACAATTATGATACTATATCAATACAGTGTTGTTGTGTTTTTTTAAATGTCTTCATTAATACAACTTTAGGCAGTAGTTATAAAACAAATTTGCAAAAACAAAAGGGTTATCATAATATTATTTCCAAGACTATACTTACATAGTGATAGTCACTAAATCAGGACTGCTTGTGTACAACTGTGTTTTTTAGGTGTCATTCTACAAGCAGGTGCTTACAGTTCAACATCTCTAATGGCGTAGGTGCTTCAGAGGACATGTTTGACTCTTTCAAAGCATCTCTATGTTTCTGCGATCAGGGAAAGCCAATAGTTTTTAGATTTAAAAAAGTAATTGAACTTGAATTATTGGTTGGGCCTGTGTGGTGAGCTAATACACAGCCACCACACCTCAATACCACTGCTTCTGTTTGACCACCAATGTGGCTGGAGTGTGTTGATAACCATGGCAACACCACCACTGATTGACCAAGTAGGAGTCAATGAATAGTGTCTGCAGACCTGGTTCTTAAGACTATTCCAGTTATTTTAATTACCTTTATTGATATTTCAACAGCATTTGGTTGAAGTTTTTTGTAGGTAAAAAAATAGGTAATAGTAAAGCAGTTGCTTATTGCAATCGATTTGAAAATTCAGAGTCCCGAAATGATCAAGTCAAATACCAGATTTTTATCCTATTGAGATGCTGTGGGGTGATTTGATTCAGCATGGAGGAGTGGGAGAAAGTTTCTTCCAGTCTAGGTCACATATCATATCACACATATAGCCACGTGATTCAGCACAACATTGTTTGTGTGTGCAGGTTTCTCACATACAGCCATATATATATATTTATATATATATATATAAATATATAAATATATACGCAGAGAAAGTCCCCCAGATGCAATGTCCAAACCTGTCTCTATACACAACCCTAGAGCTGGGGGCACACACACACACCCACGTACACACCACGGTAAGGAGTATAGTACAGGCCATTCTCCAAAGCAGTGTAGTTCTACATCTTCTACTCCTTTAGGCATTAGTGCAGTTAGTTACATAACTGTGGAGGTTTGGATTAATGAAGCATATGGGAATTTGGAGGGGGACTTGTAGAGGGTGTGGACAGTGAAGGGGTTCCGATACTCCCCTGTCTCTCTCTCTGACCTAAAGGCAAGTGAAAAGGGTGAAACCACAAGCACACAGACACACTAAACACACACCAAAGTAATCAGCTACTCTACAAATGGTAACACTGTGTTCTTTCCCTCCACGAAAAGAAAACATTTCTCTGGACACTTGACCTTGCCATACCCACGTGGGTCTGGATCACCCCGCCCACCTTTCTTGGTTCCTCTGACAGGGTATTTGACAAGATTATTTTTTGATCCCAGTATTGGAAAGAACTTTTTTCTTTTTTTAATTGCTCATTAAAAAGAATTCCCCCCCCAAAATATATATTTTTCCAGCAGGTTTTGCACTGGGATAGTTTTGGTGTGTTCTAATAAATACAATGTGGGGTGAGCATTTGAGCTAATGGGAATCGACGGGTAAGTACATCTTATACATTCATTTATCGCTGATGTATATATTTGCTGTTCCTATCGAAGCAGAGTCTGTGGGACAGATGGCTGGGTGCTGATGTTCTCAGCATGTTTGGGTCATCATTGACCAGTACTCCTCACAGGCCTACTGACTACCGGAAGGGTACGTTTTGGAATAGTTTCCCTGCCCTGGAGTAGGACAATCTCTTCCTGATGACAATACAGTGCATTGCAGATGGGGGAGGTAAATGTGGATTCTGCAATGGAAGTTTAGAGTCACATCAGGATTGTCTGGGAGGTCAAAGGTCATAGTTCAAATCTGTTGCGGTCCCCTGCGCCTCTCTAATTTAAGAGGTTGGGTAAAAAGTGAAATTCTAATTTCAGTTTAACCATTTATGCAATTGCTAAATATATACATAATTAATGCTAGTAGCATATTGTTGGTGATCAGATTGTCCTGCGTAGACTGTATTTTTAGCCAGCTACAGTCGGTAAATGACACTGATTACATTTGTTCACACTTTTGCAGAGTCATCAGCTGTTGTACAATATGATACAAAACACAGGAAACATTTAATGTGTCTGGGCCAGAAAAATCGGAAAGCCGCCTGGCAATTCAACAGCTTTCATGCTGCATCAGCAGTGTGGGGGCAGATTTTGTGTTGCTTAACTTGGTTTTAAACACTCTCCCTGGCCAGCAACGCTTGGCTGTACAGGAGGCCTCCTGAGTTAATGGTCTTCCAATAGCCTTTTGATGGATGTTTTTGATGTGTGGCTTTGGAGCTAAGGCTTACTCAAGCCATTTCCGTATTCCTTCTCCTGATCCACTGGGAGAGAATGAGTCACAGTCAGAAGATGGTTATATACAAATCAGTAACCTCGTGTCTGTAGTATATATCTGTCTGTAACCTTGTGTGTGTGGTATAGACTTATCTATTAACAAAGTGCAGTATAGACCTCTGTCTAATATCGGGTCTTTAGTATAGATCTGTCTTTTATAGTGTCCATGCTCCATGTCAGTGACTTGCTCCTAAGTGGGCTTTTGGGTAGCTTGAGTGAAAATGAAGGAAAACAAAATCCCACCAAACCTTACTTGTTACCTTCTCTTCTATCTTATCTGCGGATAACCCCAGCAAACCCTAGCTAACCCCAGCAAACCCTAGCTAACCCCAGCAAACCCCAGCTAACCCTAGCTAACGCCAGCTAACCCCAGCAAACCCTAGCTAACCCCAGCTAACCCCAGCAAATATATTCCCACCATCTCCTCTCTCCTGAACCCTCTACCCCTCCCCTCCCCTTGTCCTTGGCAGCAGAGTACCAGATGGTGATGGAGGAGTTGTGCACCATCATTTGCTTTGGCAGGTTGAACTTCTTCTGCAGCTGCAGGAAGCCTTTGCTCTCCTTTTTTGGTTATGGAGCTGGTGTTTTGCTCCCTCTTCAGGTCCTGTGTGATGATGATGCCCATCAAGCGAAAGAACTCAGTTGATGACTGAGGAGGGTGGGGCTGGGTTCTTCCTATAATCTCCACAGTCTTCAGAGCGTTGATCTCCAGATTGTTCTCCATGCACCAGTTCACCAGGTGGTCAATCTCCCACCTGTTGGAGGACTCATCCTCACCAGAGATGAGCCCAAGAAGGGTAGTGTCATCTGCAAACTTCAGGAGCTTGACGAATTGCTGACAGAGGTGCAACTGTTGGTGTACAAGAAGAGAAGAGGGGAAGTCTGTGATCCACCATCAGGTGGATTCGGGCACCTGCAGCTCAGAGAGAGCTTGTCCTGCATCAGAGCTGGAATGATCGTGTTAAAAGAATAGCCAAAGTCCACAAACAGGACCCTGGCATACATTTCAGGTGCTGGAGGATGAAGTGCAGGGCCATGTTTACTGCATCATCTACCAACCTGTACACAGACAAAACTTAAAAACCAAACACCAACTATATAGTCTGTAGGCAAACTTCAGGGGTTCCAAGAGAGGGTCGGTCCCCAAATGACTACATTTCCACAGAGGTCTAATGATGGCAGGTATAATAGTGGACATCTTGAAGCAGGCTGGCACGTGGCATGTCTCCAGTGAGGTGATCAGCTGATCAGCACAGTGCTTCAGGGTGGATCGAGAGACAGAGTCTGGTCCAGCTGCTTTGCAGTGGTTCTGTCTGTTGAATAGTCTGTTAACGTCCTCTTCCGGGACAGAGTGAGTTGTTGTTGAGGAAGGGGGTGAGGGGGCCACTGAGGTGAGCAGTTTGGGAGTGGCCCATACCCCTTTTGTGGTGGGTGAGGTGGGCTGGAGCTTGGGGATGAAGTCAAGGGGTTGGGCGTCAGGACTGTCCCATTGTCTTTCAAAGCAACAGTAGAACTTGTTCAAGATTATTCCAGGTAACAGTGCGCTGTCACATCATTACAACAGCCTCTGTTTTTGTAAAAACCGATACCTCCACCTTTCGATTAGAAAGAAAGAACTGTGTCGCGATCCACTCTGAAGAGTTGGAAGCCTGCCCGCTGCAATGCAGAGTTCCGTATCAATCCACACGGAATGTCTCCGTAAAACCGCCAAAGAACATGCGCTTAACTCTGGACATTATTCTGCGGTTCATCGAGGTGGTGTCTTGCTCCAGCAGGTTCAGGCTCTACAACCTCCAAACATTACAACTTTCCCCCCACTCAGGAAGCAGCGCATGTACTTCTCCAGGCACTTGTCACCTCACGTCTGGATTACTGCTACTCGTTCTCGGTGTGCAACCATACCCCTGTAAGTCCTTTAGAATGTTAGTGAGAACCATAGCCTGGCTTTTGTCCAACCTTCGAAAGCTCTTCCATGTCAACCCGCTTCTTTGCGATCTACGCTGACTTCCAGACGTGACTCAAATTGGCTTCCCGTAAATGGTTCTTACTTACAGGGCAACGAAAAGGACTGCCCCTCCCTGCTTTCAGGCAATGCTTAGATTCTACACGTCCCAACACAGGCTCTTCATTCAGACACCTCAACGTGGAATTATTGGAATCAAATGGTGTGTGATTAGCATGACAGAATGTAGAGCCGACGTGATGCACTTCTAGAATGAAGTGCATTGAAAGAGAGACAGGAAACAATTAAGCTCTCCGCTAACAATGCTTCTGACGTGAACGTTTGGGAAGCTAAAGACTTTTTGGAAACTGTGGGTGACAGCATGCTGATTAGTATTTATTAGACATGGTGAAAGAGTGTATATGCCTACTGCTCTTTACAGTTAGCTGATATTTGTACTGGTTGTATAATGAAGCGCATCGTAAAACACAGATTTCAAATCCCTCTTTGTATAATGCCTGGTTGGAGTGTGAAAGGGTTAATGTCCTCTGCTCAGGACACTGTTGGACCGAGGTGCCCGGCAGCCTCACCCTTTCTGTTCTTCGCTTCCTCCTTCCTTTGTCTCACCCTCTGTCCATCTCTCCAATGTGTGTGTGTGTGTGTGCTTCGGACACAATTCTGAGGATTCTGTAGCTACTCTGATGCTCTCTCCCTCTTCTTCACACACACACATACAAACAATCATCTTGAGAATGTCACTGGAGACGAGGTTGGGGGTTTGGTTGGGGGTCTGTCTCCTGCAGTAAGTGAAAGGTCTTTGCTGTGGAGCCATCAGCTTGACGCTAGGACACAGAGCCTGCCTTTATATCTTGTGTCGTCATTCAGAAGGACTTCATCTCCTGTGGAACTCATGCACATTCTCTCACGTTCTCTCAGTCATATGGCTGTGTGTGGCCATCTACAGCACAGCAGGGCTGGGTTAGTGGCACAGTGTGTTTCTGATAGTCCTCTTCTGGCACAGGCAGGCTTGTAAAAGCAACACCTTTTCCTCCCTGGCCCACTGGAGGTGTGTAGGAGATAGAGAGAGATAGAGAGGTAGAAAGGGAGCGAGAAAGTGATGGAGGGTGATGAAAGAGGGGAGAGACAGAGGGAGAGAATGAAAGAGGGAGTGAAGGATATGGAGTGAATATAGATTTAGAGGTTGGGACAGAAAGGGTCTCATGGGAGAAGTAGAAAGGAGAAGATTGCTTGGGAGATGCTAAAGAAAGATGAATAAATGGTTAAAGGAAGATCAATGAATGCTAAAGTAAGAGGAATAAATGGTTAAAGGAGGATCAATGAATGCTATAGTAAGAGGAATAAATGGTTAAAGGATGGATTAATTAATGCTAAAGTAAGAGGAATAAATGGTTAAAGAAAGAAGAATGAATGCAAAAGAAATATGAATAAATGGTCAAAGAAAGATGAATAAATGGTCAAAGAAAGATGAATGAATGGTCAAAGGAAAATTAAAAAAGGGAGGGAAAGTTAAGCAAAACAAGAGGTTAATGTCTCTATATGTCTGTCTCTATATATCTGTCTCTATATTTCTGTCTTTATATGTCTGTCTCTATATGTCTGTTTCTATATGTCTTTCTCTCTATCCATATGTCTCTATATGTCTGTCTCCATATGTCTGTCTCTATATGTCTGTTTCTATATGTCTGTCTCTATATGTCTGTCTCTAAATGTCTCTCTTTCTCTCTATCTGTCTCTCTCCTGTTCTGCCCTTGTATGTGAGCCTGCTCCCTTCCTTATATCAGCCTTGACAATGGTGCTCCTCCCCCGGTGCTCTGCCACTGCAATGAGTACAGGGGGGAGGGAGGGAGTAGGGGGACAGGGCATGGACAGTATGATCTCCTCTTCTATGTAAAGACCGACGGACACATAGACACTGCACACGCCTCCTCCTTCTTTCTTTAAAACCCCGCCTCTCCCTCTCTCTGTTTCTTCTACTCTCCCTTTCTCTCTCTCTTTCTCGTGCACACTACTCCCTGTCCGTCTCCCTCCCAATACCCTCTTCTCGCTCTTGCTCTCTCCTCCTCTTTTCCGCTTGCTCGCGCCTACTCTCGGATCGCCTGTGTGTTAGTGCGTGCGTGTGTGTGTGTGTGCCCGCGTCCACGCGTGCACACATGTTGAAGAGCTCGCTCAGTGCGGACTCCACTCTGAGCATGGTGAGTAGTGTGTTCCCTCTCGTGTTTTCAGAGTGTGTTTATAGCACGCCAGTAGGAGTGCGTTGTTAGGTGCGCGTGCTTCGGGAGTTTGTGTCAGGGGCGTGCGTTTTTCGCCGTGGGCACGGCGGTTTCCCTGTCAGTGTTTGCCTGTGAACCTGTTTGTGCCTCTGCTATACACGCATGTGGACGTCTCGGCGTACGCTTGAGTGCGCTGGGCCGAGGATGACGATGGTGTGGTGGTGATGATGGTGGTGGGGATGGGGTTAGGGACAGTGGTGATGGGGTTGCATGTTGCTAGGACACCACCAGGGGAGGAAAGGGGGTGGGGTGAAGGGGCATATTACATATCTCGACTGCAGGCTTTGGGTGTAAGGGAGGGGGGGGTCATGTGCCTGGTTTGGTGGCTGCGTCTGTGAAGTGTGTGTGTGTGTGTGTGTGAGAGACAGGGAGAGAAACTGAAGCTCACATAAAGACAGGCAAGAGAGAGGGAGAGAGGAAGCAGAGACATGGCAGTGCTACTGGGACTACACACACACACGCACACACACACATTCCCCTAAGCCTCCTAAAACACATGAGGTGACAGTAGACCCCAGGGTTGGAGGTCATGACCTGGGACAATAGGGGACTGGATGATGGATAGAGAGGTGAATACGTGATAAGTGCATGTTAATACTGTCGGTTTGAGGACCAACTGTGGCTGGTGGTGCAGTGATACATTATCCAATTACATCTGGAAATAACCAGAGTTTCTTAAAGGGGAACACCAGTCAGCTCAGATCATCTATCTGAAAAGTCCTCACCTTGCCAGCAAATACGTTATACGAAACCACAAAATCTTTGCCTTTAGAAACAGTGTGAAGTTCATACCTTTTTCCGTGAGAATAAAACCCATTTTAGGTAAAATAAGAAATGTCAATTCCTAATGTTCAAGTGTGTAGTCGATCTTTTGTTTCTTTAGGGCTGTGATGTGGTCAGAAGTAAACATTTTGTCAAAGTAAAAGCTCCTTTTGATCTGCTGGATGTCGCCTTCCACCTCGCTGTCCATTGACTGGAGATGAAAACAATTCACACGTTGAACACTGAATCAACATTCTTTTGCATAGGAATCGTGTGCATGTGTTTGTGTGTTAGAATGTGTGCCCACTCCAAAAGTCTGTGTGAATCGTGTGCGTGTGTTAGAATGTGTGCCCACTCCAAAAGTCTGTGTGAATCGTGTGTGTGTTAGAATGTGTGCCCACTCCAAAAGTCTGTGTGAATCGTGTGTGTGTTAGAATGTGTGCCCACTCCAAAAGTCTGTGTGAATCGTGTGTGTGTTAGAGTGTGTGCCCCACTCCAAAAGTCTGTGTGAATCGTGTGTGTGTTAGAATGTGTGCCCACTCCAAAAGTCTGTGTGAATCGTGTGTGTGTGTTTGTGTGTTAGAATGTGTGCCCACTCCAAAAGTGTGTGTGTGTGTGTTTGTGTGTTAGAATGTGTGCCCACTCCAAAAGTCTGTGTGAATCGTGTGTGTGTGTTTGTGTGTTAGAATGTGTGCCCACTCCAAAAGTCTGTGTGTGAGTGTGTGTGTGTTTGTGTGTTAGAATGTGTGCCCACTCCAAAAGTCTGTGTGTGAGTGTGCCTGTGTGCATTTGTGCGTGTGTGTTTATCCAAGTGCGTGGGCGTTTGCATGCATGAAAGTCTGCGTCTGCATGCCTTGTCTGTAGCATTCAGTACCTGTCCTCAATTGACTTACGCCAGCTGGCTCTAAGTCTCCCCGGGTGTCGTAGCCCAGCCTAGAGCCGATGCCGTTCATTTGAGTCTGAGACGGGAGCAGAGAGCGTGGTACCGAGCGAAGGCTCTGCGGCGACGAGCTGGATTCAAGGTTCCGGAGAACCGTACGTTGATCACGTGGGCCCAGGCCAATCATTGAAACTGGTGGGCGGACCAGGTGAATGAGAAGGCCAATCGCATCCTCCCGTGTGGGCCTCCTGTCCCCACGGTGTCACTTTTTCACATGGATCCAAATGATGCTGCCCCCTGAGAGCGGACCGCGACGTGCAAACAGACGTTCCCTAGCTCCGGTCCCTCCGTTGTGCATGCTTGACACAGCCTCCCAGAGTGGCAGATTAAACTGGAGCTCCTGAAGCGGCTCCCTATTCCAGGGCACTGTAGGCTCTAGCTGAGCTTCGTAGTGCACTACATGGGGAATATGAGGCGGAGTAACTGAATCGCTTTCTGGCGCCGCTGGAGTGAAAATCTAAGAGGAATTGGAGGGATGCAGTAACTTCCTGCCAGTTGTCATTTGACAGGGCGGTTGTTTTCTAGTCTCCAATTGGTCAGGGAGAGGGTGATTTACTGTTCTGTCATTGGACATTTTGGAGGGCAGTGGTTTAATGGTCTATTATTTGTTTTCAGTGCTTTTCTAGTTTTTCATTGGTTACTAGTACCTGTGTATATACTGACGTTTTCATCATAGGTAAATAGTTATTTTCCGTGTATTGATCTTTGCATCTTCATTTTTGTGGAATGCACATTTTGTTTTTGATTCACTTGGGTTTATTAGGGATCTAGGGATAGAGCTCCATGTGTAACTCATTAACTTCTATGAGAAATGTAAGACAATATATGACTTTTTGTCAAATATGTTGCAGTTATCAAAGCGATTTCTTTCATTATATTTGACACTTCCTGTGAAATCACTTTCCACCCTGTTAGAATGTAGCAGTTGTATGGAGCCAAATCTAGCTCAAATGTACTGAACGTAAAAAAAAATACAAGTGTAACTGAAATATTTAAAATAATTTAACAAAACATATTTTATTGTTTGAAAAACAAAATGTTTTTTTTTATTGAAACACGTTTTATTCACATTCGCTTCTTCTTCCAGGGGTTGCATTGGGAAAGCAGTGTAATGAAAAGGCAAAAGTTGAAAATCCAATGCCCAGATAAAGCCACGCCAGAAGAGGCTCAAAAGTCAAGATGACTCGAACAAAATACATTTTGATCACAAGAGAAAGAATCGAAACATGAAAAAAACTTGTTTATTACGATAACATTTTTTGTTAAACCTTTATTTTTTGGGTAAAAAAATATCACAGTTACGTTTTTATTTTCTTACATTCAATACATTTGAGCTCAATTTGGTTCCATATGCATATTATTCACCCTTGTTAGCACAAATAGTACGGAAATAAAGTGCTTGTTCTGAAAACAGCTCACAATGTACTTAATGGTTAGAGTTTAATAACTATTTAACTACAAATAGATGTGAAAAGGGTCATTTTACTTGATAAATAGATATATTTGTTTAAGTAATTTCATGTCCGTCGCTAATAGGGTGACATAACATTCACTATTTTGCCCTGATCTTGATGCGGTGGTGCTGTCTTCAAATCATTACACAATTAATATATGTATGTCAAACCAATGTGCATAGAAATCCTTAGAAGTTACCCAGTTGTTACATGGAATGCGCTTATTAAAATTACGTAAATATATGCGCATACACACCAAATGAAAATGAACCTATGCAACAATTCCAAAAAATCAAATCAATGTAACTGTGCTCTCTTCTCATCCTCAGACAGGAGTACCAGTCTGAGGCTGTTGTCCTGTCCTCTACTGTAGTATATGTGTTCTAATGCTCTGGGCCCTGGGCTGAACTGGTCTACCTGAGACAGACAGACTGCTGCTGCAATCATGTGGACACAGCATGGGGCATCCAAAAATGTGGACCTTCTGCGGGTCTGTCTGTCTCAGTGTCAGTTTGTCTGCCTGTCCGTTCGTCCCTGTCTGGCTTCTGGCTGTGTTAACCTATTCTCTCCCCCCACCCTCCTTCTCCCCTCCTCCTCCTCCTCCACCAGGCGCGGCTCCCCTCCTGTTCATCCACCCTAAGCATTGCTGAGGTACTCCTGCATGCCTTCTAATGCATCGCCATGGCCACCGTGGTCATGGCGTCGCCACAGCATCGTCATGGCACCTGTTTCCACGGTTCCCTCATCCTCATTCACCTGGCGTGCCTGCTCCGTCTCTCCAACCCTCTCCCCCCTGTGTTCTGCCGGATGTTCCTCCTCTGTGTCTGTCTGTGTCCTGTCATGCAAGCTGCCCCCCCCCTAGGTGGAGGGGCGCTAGTGTCTCTCGGAAGACTCCAGACCCCAGAATCCTCTGCGTTTCTAAACATCCTCCGGTAGAAGTGTATTTACAGGCCCTGCGGTGGGCTTTTTGATTAGCATTGGGACCTTGTAGTGATGGAATGCGTCGTACGGTCCGAGATAAACGGTGTCTAGTCCTTCCACCCCTAGACGCACACAGCTCCATACACGCGCCACGACCGCCAAAATAGGAGCGTTCGAGTTTAAAAGTCGCTGCATTGTTGATTCACTCATGCATTGCTCTCACTTAGCATCAGGCCACTATCTCTGACAAGTGCCTCTCTTGTGCCTGACACCGGTACTATTGATTTAGTGTAGAGTCATTGGGGAAGGTATACGGCTAGTCTATGGGACAATAGACCACGCCTCCTATTTGTCACAAGACTTACATCTATTTAGAATAGATAAGGAACATCTGGACACTTGTCTCCAGTGGAACATGTTTGATTAACCCAAGTCTCCATGGAGAGAAAGCCAAGCTGCCGTTTTTATCAGGTTTTCCTCTGATTTGCCGTTTTCTTTCTATATCCTTGCAGAAGCCCTTAATAGGAGTTTAACACGATATATATCCAAGGTTGGTTTACTTTATGGAAAGGAGCGGGAACACAGTACCCATGTGTTAAGCACAGAAGAGAACATTGGGCGCGTTCACACTAAGCTAAAATCCCCAACACTAACCCCCTTCTCAGACCAATGCTGAACTTGCCCTCACTGCATTTGGTTGTCACTACATCCATTTCTGGTTCTGTTTGTTGTAGTAATGGGTTTTTTGCAGTCAGTGGCCATTTCACTTTTACAAATAAGTAGGACCGTGGGTGTGTTATGTTGTGTGTTATTCATTGTTTCTGTGGGTTTCAGCTTTGTGTGTGTGTGTGTGTGTACTTACAAGCGTGAGTGTGTGTGTGTGTGTGTGTGTGTAAGAATACGGGGTGCTGAGTGTGTAATGCATGATGACCTGTCCTGTGGCTTTCTCCAGGCCTCACGGAGAGAGTTCAGGGCTCATCTGGATGAGGTCATCACGCTCAAGTCAAGGTACTCTACCTTGGACCAGGTAAAACCCCTTCCCTTCTACCAAGCTGTCCTCTTTAGTGGCATGCAGGCCCCCCTCCCCGACACAGCCACCGTCCCCTCAGACATCCAGGGTAGACAGGCAGACGGGGGGAGCGGCCAGCTCTTTGCAGCTCCCGTTTGTGGTCAGATGGTACCAGAGCTCATCTACAGGAAAGACTGCGGTAGACAGGGAGACAGAGGACATTGGAAAGGACTGCATGTTCTTCACTAAGTAACAAATGTGTCTTGCTAGGCATTAAATCCGGTCATTTTGTAGCAGGGTGTGTCCTTCCACGACCGGTGCCATTTAGTGATGAGTACTGCAGCGTTAGAGGTCGTAGGTGATATACTTTATTGAAGCAAACTGTAGCATCATTAGGTCATTATTGATATTTTTAAGTCTGAGATGATATAGTAAAGCATCCTGCAGGGTTAAAGGACATGTTCGAATAAGTGAAGAGTGCTGTGGGGTCAGAGGTCATAGTTGAAGGAGTTAGGAGAACCGTACGGTCAGTGCTCTTCACCCCCCCTTTCTCCATGCCGTTCTGAAAGTCCCCAGCCTTCATTCACTCTCATCCATCCCCCATCTAGTCATGTGATGTGTGGGTGTGTCTGCATATGATATGGTAGCTGACTGTCAGTGTGATTAGAGGAAGCCCAGGAGTAGCCAGTGTGATGGGAGGAAGCCCTGGAGTAGCCGGTGTGATGGGAGGAAGCAAAGGAGGAGTCAGTGTTATGGGAGGAA
>JACXGK010001257.1:0-73930 GCA_016801125.1 Novumbra hubbsi | reverse complement strand
AATAAAAAGTATTTCCACAGTAATACATGTCATCAGTCTATTAATGTAAAATATAAAATCTATTACATAACCATTATCCTAACTTTCCACTTTAAACATTAGGCTAACATCTTTTACAATGCAAAATGTTTCAAACAATTCCTTAATAGTAAGAGGCCTAAAATGAACACCATTCATCTGTAAAAACAACCTTTTATTCTGAGTTATGTTTTGGTCAGAAAACCATCACGCAGTACATTTGGACAGCATTTAGACCACTTTCTCCACATTTTGTGGTATATAGACAGAATTAATAACTGATAATTTTTTTTTGCCATCAACGTAAACACAATATCTCATAATGAAATAGCAACGTTTTTAGAAATTTGTGGCAATTTATTTAAATAAAAAAATTGAAATATCATATGCACATAAATTATTCAGACCCTTTGCCATGACACCAGAAATGTTGCTCAGGTGCATATTGTGTCCTTTGATCATCCTTGAAGTCCATAAAACATAAACATCTGTGGCAAATAAAACAATTGGAAATTATTTAAAAAGGCACAAATCTGTCTAGTAAGAGTAAAAACCAATCCATGAAGTCCGAAGACCTCTCAGTAGACTTCGAAGTTGAACTGTGTCAAGTCCTAGTGTTGGGGAAAAAAAGGTTTTACAAGACCGAATTTGAACTGTTAGTCCAGACAAGGTACTGCTCATCTCTGGACCAACACCATGCCGATTGGGAACCACTGTAGTGGGAGCATCAGATCAGACAGAGAATCTACAAGGAACAATTGGAGAAAAAGCCCAAACTCAGGTGTGCAAAGCTGGTAAAGGCAAACCCAGAACACTAGAACCTGTGACCTCTGCCATAAGACTTCTGTAAAGTTCTAAAAAATGGGTCTGAATCCTAATGGACATGACAAATCATTTATTTCATTTTCAACAAATCAAAAACAATCTCCAAATATGATTTGCTTTTTAATTAGGTGGAACTGAATGCAGATGGCATTTTCTTTTTACCAATAATAAAATGAGTCTACAAAACAAATCTGTGGAGAAAGTGAAAGGGTCTGAATACTTTCTGAAGCCACTGTACTTCCAGCTTTATGTATGTACATACAGTACCAGTCAAAGGTTTGGACCCTAAACGTCTGATTGGTACTGTATGTATTTAGCGACAGTGTGAAGCACCTGGTTCTTCTATATGAAGCTAAGAACCACACTGACAGCAGTGCCCCTAATTACCAGGTAACAATAACAAACATTTGGCCAAACAGAAGATGCCTTAAACTTAGCAAAGACATTTCTCTTTTTACTTTCTAGTTAAGACTCAGCACATCTCTACAGCAATTTCTAAAATCCTGCAAAAACTACTGAACAAACTTTTAGGTTATATGTTACTCCTTAATCACACAGACTATTACCATCAGGGTTGCCAAAACACAGGTTTTTGCGGTTCAGTTGAATTAGAATTTCAACCACATTTCCCCTTATTAATGTGCTTTTGGGAGTATGCTGGGACAAGGCGGGTTTCTTAGTATACTTTTTGTGAAGACAGAAATTAAAACAAAACAAAAAAGAACTTAACCACTTAAAAAAAGTTGAAATGTCAAACCTGCTCACTACTATCCTAATAGCATATTTTCTGCAGTGTAAAAAAGACTAGTAACGCTTTCTTCACTGGAAACTGTAAAACCGCTTAATCACTAACAAATCACTTCACTGGCCAATCTTTAACCATTTTCACAGTTACATTTAAAACACTTCTGTCATTGCAACACTTTGTGATGTAACGGTTACATCAAGGTCACTCCCACTGAATTATGTTTAAAACTCTCCCCAGCGTGTTACGTTAAAACTCTCCCCCCTGTGTTATGATTAGAACACTAGCACACTTTGACATGGTACAACAAGAATCCTGCACTTTGGAACGGTTATGCTTGAACAATGGGACATTGCACTTCATGAAATCACCTTGACACTTTATAAATAGGTTCATGCACAGATCTTTGAGAAGACAGAAAAGTACAATTCTCAATTTTTAAATAACCAAAACAAACAAGACCATATGATGAAGTAAATATAATGCAAAAAATAGAACACAGCTAAACAAGAATGACACTTTTCTTCGCAATGTTACATGCAGATTATTTCTTAGGCGGTTGTTGTCTAGTAGACCAGCGATGCACAAAGTCCACTTAAGTCCAAGAACTATTCGATGATGATTTTCGTTGCTGTGGTTTATTGTTTCTTTGTATATTTGTTGCATCCCTTATGATTTGGCGTGGCAGACTATTGTGATCACTTGGTTGTGTTGTGTATGTAACGATGTGTTCAGTTCCACCATCTAGCTCCCCTTAGGAGCACCTGATCCACACCCAATGTTCCTCCTCTCCGTCAGAGACACAAGTCTGGAATGCACAATAGAATTGGGAGGATTCACCGAGGGAGGAAAGGGGACACTGCGTGTTAAAGCATTGTGGTCGGGTTGTGGGGTTCTGGATAAGGGATTGTGTGTGTGTACGTGTGTTCATGTGTTTTAAGCAAAGTGGTTGTGTGTTGAGCGTTTCTTTGAGTGCATTACGAAAAAAGGTAAGGCAACACCAGAGGAACGTATAAAAATATAAATATAGGCAACATTTATGGAAAAACTAAAAGAGAATGCGAAAGTCCAGTGAAGGACGGACAGATACAGAATCTAATATCTAATGATAAAGACACAGCCTCGTATAAAAACAGACTTAAAAAAAAAAAAAAAGATGTCTGACAGAGTGATCCCAAAGGCATGCATGACTAACGCACATCCATACTGTTCACATTGGTTGGGCTTGATGTCCATCACGCCACTCATAACCTGCTGAACCAATTGGGCTGATGCAGTGAGAGGTCAGGACCGCGGGCCACCGCCCTGGTCTGGGACCAGGAACCAACCGGAACCAACAGACGACAGAGACAAGTTTATGCAAGAGCTGCTGGGTCCTGGTAGGTAAATAGGTAGGAGTAAAACAGTGGCGATGTGAAGGAGCGAAGCCAGGAGAAGGGGGTTGAGGTCTGAAGACAGGGGCGAGCACAGGAGTAGGAGGCATTTATGTTCATTGGTGCGATAAGGGACTGTTGCTCTGGCTGAGGGGGGCGGAGCCCGAGATGTCAAGGAAGACGGAGCGCATGAGGTCATAGGACATGTCGGACAGGTAGGTGATGTCATCAGAGGTCATGCCCTTAGTCTCGATCTTTGGAAGGATCTTTAGCGTGATGGTCCCTAGTTGGGAGAATAGGCTCATTAGCATAAAACCATTGTGCTCACATTTTTTTTTTTTTAAATAACATTGTGTACACTTAATGTCAAAAGTACAAATAAAAAAATATCAGTGATCTGTACCCGAGTTGAATTGCTTTTCTTTCCGTAGGTAGAAGTTACTGTAAGAGGAGAACACAATGGGAATGATAGGGGCCTGGGAAAGAGACAGGGGGTGAGAGAGAAGAGAAACATGGAGGGTGAATGAAGAGAGAGGAGAGAGAAATAGGGAGGGAGGGTGGATGAAGAGAGAGGGGAGAGAAAGAGGGAGGGTGGATGAAGAGAGAGGAGAAAGAGGGAGGGTGGATGAAGAGAGAGGAGAGAAAGAGGGAGGGAGGATGAAGAGAGAAGAGAAAGAAAGAGGGAGGGTGGATGACGAGAGAGGAGAAAGAGGGAGGGTGGATGAAGAGAGAGGAGAAAGAAAGAGGGAGGGTGGATGAAGAGAGAGGAGAAAGAAAGAGGGAGGGGGGATGAAAAGAGAGGAGAGAGAAAGAGGGAGGGTGGATAAAGAGAAAGGGGAGAGAAAGAGGGAGGGTGGATGAAGAGAGAGGGGAGAGAAAGAGGGAGGGTGGATAAAGAGAGAGGGGAGAGAAAGAGGGAGGGTGGATGAAGAGAGGGGAGAGAAAGAGGGAGGGTGGATGAAGAGGAGAGAAAGGGAGGGTGGATGAAGAGAGAGAAAGAGGGAGGGTGGATGAAGAGAGAGAAAGGGAGGGTGGATGAAGAGAGAGAAAGAGGGAGGGTGGATGAAGAGAGAGAAAGAGGGAGGGTGGATGAAGAGAGAGAAAGAGGGAGGGTGGATGAAGAGAGAGAAAGAGGGAGGGTGGATGAAGAGAGGGGAGAGAAAGAGAACAAGTTGGTTCCACATTCGATTCGAGCCTTAGGTACCAAAATGCCATTTAATTTTTTCCAAGATAAGAAAACAACAAATACGATCTACATTTCAAAGATGGTTTTCTCCTTCAGGCAAGAGGGAATTGAAACAAGATGAACAGAGCACTCAGACAGACAGGCATGGCTAACTCAGCTACACACATCCTAGGGTCCCACACACACCGCTGTTGAGCGTGGACCCTTCCGTAGACCTGACAGAGGCCTGAGGGATGTGCTGGTTAACAGAAGCTCTGTTACCCAGACACCTGCCTGTCTCTGCAGTCTACTCACTATACACACTGATACACCCCTAACACACGACCTTCCAACACAGAGAGACATACAAACGTACTGTTCCCACACTAAGGCCCCTTAAAACCAGGAGTGAAACTGTTGTGCTAAGATGGATTTCTCAGGGCCAGTTTTATGTAACATTGTAATTGAATACTGCTGTATGTCCGTACTGAGGTATTGGTCTGGGTCTATTCTGCTTTGAGCTCTTCTCTCTCCGTCTCCACCTCTCCACCTCGCACTGACAGGGGCGGAGAGAGAAGAGCTCAAAGCAGAATAGACCCAGACCAATACCTCAGTACGGACATACAGCAGTACTGGAACTGGCCTGACCGAAAGGCTATTATAATCCAGGCTTTCAAATACTTATCCTGTAGGATTCCCCTAATCTCCCCTACCTCTGTGTTTGTCCAACGCTCATCCTATATGGCTGTTACTGTTTGTTTTACCCTCTCTCTTTTACCTCAAATAACCCGTCTGTTTAACCTTCTCTCTGTTAACTAAGATACCCTGTCTCTTTGACAAACCCACTATCTGTAACCTCAGGAGCTTTGTCTGTCAATCTGTCTCTCTCTCTCTCTGTAACCTCAAAAGCCTTGTCTGTCTCTTTCTGCATGTTACCTCAGAAACGTGAAATATGTGTTTGTCAGATTCACTCTGGGTCTCTTACTCAATTGCTCCCCCTTGTGACCAGTATAAATATCTAGGAGACACACAAACACTCAGCTCACTTGTGCCTGCACTGCCAGGTGAAAGGCACCCTTTTTGAAGGGTAGCAGGTCGCCACTCTGGTTCCGCGTTCCCTCAGGGAACACCCACAGACGGATCTACAAGGGCAAAGGTCAGAAACAAGAGGCGAGGCCCATGTGGAAATAGGGACACGGGTCAAAATCAGTGGTGGAAATTGACCTCAGACCAAACAGGAAAAACATTGTATCAGAACAATTCATTGGTTAAATTAAATGTATAGAAAAGCATACAATCGATAAATCGATTGGTCGAATCCTCTGGCATAGTTATTACCCCGACTGGTTAATCCAGTTAGGAATGAAACAGGCCACAGATAATGACCGCAGAAGGAACGCGTGTGATCATCCTCTAGAATCACCTGGTCATCCAGCATGGTCTTGGCAGCGTCAGCCATGACACTCTTGGCGTCGCTGGTCTTCTTGCGGTTGATGAAGACGATGCCGCCCAGCCAGCACACGATGCCCACGGTGCCCGCGTACACCAGCTCCTTCTTGGCAACCATGGAGCAGCGATCCGGGAGGACCTCCATGACACCTGGGGGGTTGGACAGGAGCATCAGCCTCTAACGCCCTGACGTATGAGTGTAGACCCTGAAGGTGGCCATGTTTTACAGCTTTAACAGTGGCCAAGCAGACCACTGTGGCTCTCACAGCACACCGACACCTGGGTAATGGACAGACACTGGGAGAAAGGCATCCCAAAACACCTTGGAAATAGCTCTTCAACGGGAAGCCCTTTTCCAGTTTTCTTCAACCTGCTTTGTTTACCGAGGACAGGGCTGACACTCACCTGTTAAGTGTCAATTTGGTAACCTGTACTTTATGGGAGGGGGGAAAAAAACTATACTATTCCCATTCTGCTTTGACAAGAACAGAACATCAGGAGACAAAATGTCAATCCAGCGTCCAGGTCAATCCAACTTGTCCATAACTCTTGGGAACGCCTAAAACAATGTAATAGTCTGCAACCATAGGATATCATTTCAACCGTGTTTGAATACATCTGCAAACATATGACAATATTCCAAAATCTAATCAGGCGGTTAAGGTGATTTTAGGTGTCTGGGTGTTTTGCGTTTCCCTGGGTGTTTGGCTTTGATGACTGTTGAAGCCACAGGTACAACTGGACTTCAACCGCAGGGGGGTTCATGGAAATGTCCTGTGGAAGAATGCCATTAACTATTTTGGAGATACTTTCCGTTTTACTTCTCGAAAACTACATCTAAATATCGCAGACAGGAAGCAACATGATCGTTTTAATCTGGACTAAAGGTTGAGGTAAACTAAACGCTGTTTTCTCCCATGAACTTTCACCTGTTGGCTATCTAATCTCACACTGGTCATGTGATCGCCTGGTTAGTAAAACACATTATGTCCTGGCTCTGTTTGAAGTGTTTCACATGGGACTGGTCTAGTATTTGATCCCGGGTCGGGTCCAAATGCCTTGTGTTGAGTGGTCTGAAATCAATGTAATCAGTTGGGTATTGATCATTTCAGCGTCCTGCAACTTCAGCGTGTGTCTGACTAGATGTTGGTTTTGGGCTTTTGACCAAAGTGAGCAGGGGCCCAGCCAACTGGTGTGGCGTGTGATGCATCCTGGGATACAGTAGACTACCGTGGCTTTTTATTACAGCTCACTTGGCGTAATAAAGAGCGTGGGGCCGCACACCTGGCAACATGCAAACACCAGCAGAAATGACATGTCAAGATCTAGGGATCCCTCTCACCACACAGCGCTCAGTCTGGGTTTATATAGAGGTTCATACGATGTCAGGAGTGTGTGTTATGGTGTACTACAATTCATTGCTTCATCAGATGTACAAAAACCCTACATTCCAGCATTACTAGCAAAACCACTGTATTATTTTACACTAACGCTTTAACGGATCCGGAAATTCCAGTGTGCTTAATAAACAAATGCGTCACACATAGACCCAAGTAATCAATATATGTCTTTTATTGCTTGTTATTGACAGCTTGAGCAGCCCTAGTTAGTCCTATCGATTAACTTGATGAATGATCAGGGAAATCTAGGCTACGCTTGGGTCAAAAAGTCCCATTCCAGTTGAACAGGGATTGCTCAATCGTAGTTGTCTTCAAACATGTAGACGAGGGGCGCTTCAGAGGACACATTTTCATATGACTCTCCGAAGAGTCCTGGGATTTGCCGCAAAGAGGCAACTCTATCAATGCCTTGTGTCGACACCATACAGCACTGTACTCATCCACAGGAAAGTTTCACAATTCACTTTAATTAGATGAATATACTTTGAGGTTAACAGGTATATAGGGATAATTGATCAGGGTGCTATCATGATGCAATCTTTATATATATATATATATATATATATATACATATATACATACACAAATGGCTTTATTACAGACTGTAGATCACCTGCAAGCAGTCTCCTGTTGTGTTTTGTCGTTTTTCTTTCTCCACTGTCACTCGTTCTCTAGTCATCTTGCACTCTCTCTCTCTCTCCACTGTCTATCACAATATCCTTGCTCACTTTTTCACTCCCTCTCCCTCCCTCTCATTCTCTCTCTACACGCAGGCTGCTCACAACACTTCCTGACCCCCTAGAAACAAACACAAAGACCTTGACATCTGTGAAAACATAATGAGATCAAATTTGCTACCCCCCCCCCCCCCCGCCCCTAATGGTCTAAACAGACAGCTAATCACAACAAGAACCCATAAGAAAACACTTTCATACAAGTGTACTAACTGGGATAATCTAAGATTTACTCATAATCTGCATTGATGTACCGGATTAAACCAGTCAACCATCATATGGACACTGTTTAAGGCTAGTGTTGAGTAACCCAAGGAACAGAGAGACAAGAGGAACAAGAGATAGCAACTACGGTGAAATACCATTGGAAATATCCTATTGCATGTACTTGAACCTTCTGATTACATAGTAGCCTGACAGTTTTCTTTTAGTACTCTACTCTCCCCTTTTCATTAGTTCTGTCATGAATCTTCAATTGGTTAGTCAGATATCTCCTATTAATAACCAGCCACACAGAGTCTTTCATGAATGTAGACTAGTCATGCGATACAAAACGATTTCATGACTTGCTTTAGGACGACACCTGGAAAGATACACTGCCATCATGAAACGCAAGAGTGACAGCTGCATAGATTGTACAACTTTGTCTCTCTTAAAAGAGGAAGCGCGATGTAGACAACCTATGTTGAAGCTCTTTATGTAGGTCATGGTAATGTTGACAGATCCTCAACAGGACGTGGCCTCACCCAGTACATCCAGGGAGCTCTGGTGGTTGGATATGATGACGTAGGGACCCTCAGTCTGCAGGTGTTCCAAGCCGATCACAGCGAACCTCAGACCCAGAAAGTACTTCACATGACGAACCAGAGCGCGGATCACCCTGGTGACACGGGGGAGAAAAGGCACCGCAGGTTTCATTCAAGAGAAAGTGGATTTGATAAACAGTGTCAGGTTATAAACAGAACATCATGGAGTCACTGGCAGTGTCCCAGAACACAAACCCTGCAAGGTTGGAGATCTCCAGCTCAGCAGATTGAGCACCGACTTACAGTACGGAGTAGGGCAAGAAACATACAATAAATCCGTTGATTCTATAGCCTACTTAGTCAACGCTGAATGCTTTACAACATGGCTACTGTCACAATGGAAAGACGTTGTGAGAAATACAGGATGTCTGTCTGTAAGCAGAATGTTGGAACCAACACACCGAGCCCAACAAGTCCAAAAGACAGACATGAGTTTTAAAAAGTACAGTCAGGTTAACCTCCCCCCACATTCAAAGTGCCCAGCTCCTCCAAAGAAATTGTTGTAGCTACGGCGATTTTGGGGCAGACATTCAGAATAAGGTTCAGGTGTGCCACAGGCTGGGGAGGGTTATGCACTAGCCTGGACATGTCAACATTACGGTACATTTTCCAAGACATATAAAAGAAGACTTGAGACACTCCCACGTTCTGTGGGAGCACACACAAATCATACATATTTCCACCCAGCTTTTGGGAATGATTAGGGAAACCAATGTAAGTCTATCTAGCGTTCTCTTATAATGGAAACAGGCTCTCTGTTTCAAAGAGCTCCAATATGCGGCAATATTCCACTTTTATCTTGTCTTCTGAAACAAAGACTTGTTGGCAAGGTGGGAGGTTTCAGATAAAGATTTCAGACAGACCATCACGTGATCAGTGTACCTTTCATAAAACAATCAATACAAGCATGAGTGTGTGTTTTTCTCACTTAGAAGCCTATCGCCAGATCTAGGTCACACCCTTAACCATTTGTTTCCTGGTTGGCTGATTATTTGTCCCAGGTGGCCAATGAGCATAACGCTACACTGACATCTAAAGCAGACAGGCCCGGGACAGGACGGCTGTCTTACATTTTGGAACGGAGGAAACCGCTAAGTTACATCATGCACAGTCAGCTAGCAAGGGGGAGTGCTGGCAGATAAGCGAGTCGGGCTCTGCATTCACAAGCTGTACCTCGCAGTGGAATACCGATATCTCGCAGTTTATTGGTTTGCAATGTCTTACCACTGCATGAAAACAGCGCCTACCGTCAATGAATTTTCCACGGCTGGCGAGTAACTGTGTTGACAGACAGAACCATGCTTTGTGAATCTGTATCTTGCAAAGCCTTCTTCAAGACTAAAGTTAGGCAGTTCCTATGGGCTATTCAACTGGTCTCTATAACCTATTGTCTAGTTAAGCTACAACACTGTTTTGTGATAACAGTGAGAGCTTTACAGAACAGTGAGACAATTGAGTGCTTTACAGAACAGTGAGACAAGGGAGTAGTTCACAGAACAGTGAGACAAGAAGGTGCTTTACAGAACAGTGAGACAAGAGAGTAGTTCACAGAACAGTGAGACAAGAAAGTGCTTTACAGAACAGTGAGACAAGAGAGTAGTTCACAGAACAGTGAGACAAGAAAGTGGTTTACAGAACAGTGAGACAAGAGAGTAGTTCACAGAACAGTGAGACAAGAAAGTGGTTTACAGAACAGTGAGATGGGTTTGATGAGTCAATAAAAATATAACATTTGGCACATTTTATATTTACTGTAATTACCTCATACTACTTACTGTGTTTTTCTGTCATGCACCATAGCACCAAAGAACATTCCTTGTATGTGTAAATGTACTTAGCAATAAAGTTTTTCTGATTCTGATTAAGGTATTTGCTTCATAAAGCATCAACAAACATCAAGTGTAACAGTGAAGAGAGGGCAGCCCATCTCCTTAACAGCGCCTGATCTCTTACAGATGGCCTTCATAACAAAAACAAATCAAGCCTCTTAATAAATATGATGTTTGGATAAAGGAGGGTCAAGGATTTTCTCCTGTCTACTGTAAACCTGTCTACTCCCAGCTGGCCATCACACCACCGTATGCAGATGCCATCACACCACCGTATGCAGATGCCATCACACCACCGTATGCAGATGCCATCACACCACCGTATGCAGATGCCATCACACCACCGTATGCAGATGCCATCACACCACCGTATGCAGATGCCATCACACCACCACCTAATGCAGGAGAACATGCAACAACGAGTAGCAGAACCAGTAGCATTTGGCTGTTAGAAGCACAATCTTACACTGGTAATCAAAGATAAGCTCTTACTATACTCGGACTGCATCACAGTGATAAAGGGACACTGTGCCAAGGTGTTGTATAGGGCAAGGCCTTTTGACGGCACTGCAGCACCGTCGAAAAGACAGAAATAATTTCCCTACATCAGTTGCAATCTCAATATCAACAATTCTGACATATCTCAAAAGTTTTTGACCAATAGTGGTGACCATGGTGTTTAAACAAGGCGCACGTTTTCTCACCAAGAGGTTTTTGGGACAGCTAAAGAAGATTCAAAATTCCAATTAATGGGAAGAAAGCTCAGAATTGGGATTCGTGCAAAATGCTAATTGAGTAATATAAGGATGACCACAAATCCTTATATCCCCAAGCATTATTCCAGCTCACACAGAAAAAAGATGCCTAAATTCCAGTCCATCTGACTCATCCGAGGCAGAATGTAGCATGGATACAGAGGCAGGCTGACTAGAGAGAGGGATCTGACTCCATTCAGGAGGAGAGGGGTTCATGAGGAGGTTGACAACCCAGACAGAAGGGTTGACAGCACATTACAATACACAGCACATGTCACAGGTCAATCACATACTGACAGGTTTGTTCACATCATACGCTATTCCCATTGGCAAACAAAAGAGACGGTAAACAAATCTGTCAGTGTCCACATAGTGAGTAGCCTGTGGTAAGGGTTCATAGACATGAATAAATCTAATTCAAGGACTTTCAGGTACTTTTTCTTTATCTCTGTAGGCCTACTTAACAAACCAGCACAGGAATTAACACTGGTACTGAACTTCAATTCTTACATTTAGTTTCCCTCACCAATAAAGCAATCCAATAATTAAGTTAATAAGGACAGCCCAACCCAAACGCTGTGATCATAAGCTACAGACAAATGACTATACTACTGAAGTTAGTGTTATCTCAACAATATCTCAATGGACAACCAGGACAGGAAATGGATCCTAACATACACGCATGCAAAGACAATTTAGACAAGTGAGTGATACAGGACTGTAGTCCAGACAAATGCAGTCACATATGGTGCTCCAGCCATGTCAGGAGTCAAGGAATTCCTTGTTCCCATTTATTACCCGTTTGGGAGCTGGCAGAAGACTGTGACAGGCTGTGCTGTCTTTCCATGGTGCATTGGTGAAGTCTTTCTAATACAGCCCCTCCCACCCTTTTTGTCACTGGGTCTGTGTGGACCTCTGCATGTCTGTCTCAGTATGCCGTGCCTTGTGACTGCTTTTAGCGTTACTACTTAACCCAAAGCAGCACGTGGATTTCTGGAGGACCTTTCAGAATGGATAATAACCTGTCAGCAAGACGATCAGTAGGGACATTCTATCAGACCCACACTCCTGTCTATTACTACGGGACAGTCGCTTGTCTGTGTGTCCAAACAGCCATGTCTCTCTTACCACAAAATGCAATGCACACTGGCATGAGTGTAGTTTAACACCATCAAGGGGGAGTGGAAGTTGACCGAGTATTTAAACACACAAAATTATTCCTGCATTGCCTCTCTAGAAAGATGGACATTCACAAATCACTGAAAACTTGATTGATTATTTGATATGAAGACATATACAAGTTATATCATATGTTTAGTTACGTTTCAATGAAAGGATTGGTGGATTACAACATAACAATCTTGTATAATAAAATTGTTATAGGTTCTTACTAAGAAACATGAATCAGGACATCAAGTTCAGGCAAGGAAAGAGAAATAGCAAGACTACTTTTAACTAGCCATTTCCATTTATTAAACCAATTGATGAAAGGAAACATCTTCATGCCTTGTTCTTATTTTAACTTGAAACCGTGACCCAGTCTATCGTTGGTTTACAAATAGAAATAGGAAGAGGGCAGTTACACACATCAGGATATATCTTACATAATTGTTATAATTCATCTTGTCAATAGAATTGTGCTGTGTAGCTCACCTGATAAACACCATGGTGTTTGCTTAAATTGAATACACATGATCTAGCGTTTTTATATAACTAGTTTTCTGTTTTTTTAATTAGCCTGAATATAGGTTTGAGTTCAGCACTTGTTCATCATCGACCACATTTCTGTATTTTCCTTTTGTAACCTTTTTAAATGTAAATGTGTTTGGTTCAAAATCACACTAATGTATTGCCATCATCTAGAGAATCACAATGCATATCGAAACCCAAGTAACATTATTGTGGAAATATCGTATCTTCAATTATCTTCTCATTCCAATGCTTATTAATATCTCAGTGCAAAAATCGGAAAAGCCTGTTGAACACATGTTAAAAAATATATGTTTTCCGGCCATGAAAATGTCGGGCCCCTGCCCGAGGCCATGTCTAGATGCGAGATAGGGTTAATGTTAGCCAGCTAACACAACATTAGCCGCCTGGTACAGTACAGAACGTTACACACATCTGGCAACGCATTGCGCTAACTTGCTAGGTCAACATTAGCGTTCTTACAAACCGCTGGATAGATATCTGTCACATTTCGTTACAAAACGCATCTAACAACAGGTGAAGCAGCTAGGTTACAGGCACATACTTTAGGCTAGATTGATGTTAAATATACAGTAGTTGCATTCGTTCAGTGGCGAACTGTCTGTCTGGCCAGCTAGCAATATTCCATTCATATAAACAAACATCAGTTAGCAAGACACGGCTCGGGCTGTTGTGAATCCTGGAACTTACCTCATGTTTTCTATGTCTCTGCCACCGCTTTTGAGAATACTAACAGGAATCGCGAATACAGCCAAAAGCATCATATATGCCACGTAGAAATACTTTTTGAAATAAAAAACAAAGGTACTGCTGGTCCATAGCAAAGGTGGAACCAGCAGCAGTAGAAACAGCCAGAACGCATCCATACTAACCGCTCCACAAATAGGGTAGTGCCAGTAAATGTTCTCTGATGATGTTGGCTAACGACAGCTAACGTTAGCTAGTGTGAAAGCGTGAGCGGCACTATGGTATTGACATTACAACTTCTTCAAACAACATTTGGGCAACTTGGACGAATCACCGTTTGTTCTGTAGATAACAAATTCAAATGTGCTCAAAAACAAACAACACGTTACAGTCGATAAGGATGAACGGTAACAAAATGTACTCGTTCCGAAGGTACATTTACATGCCGATGGCATGAACTTCGATATTTTCTTCTATTTCCGGTTGCACTCACATTATGGCTCATAGACTATGATCATGTCACGTAATAGGATGATAGCAGTTTATAATGACTGCTCCAACACAATTGGTAACAGTTGCCTAAAGTGAGGGGAAAGTTGAACTGAAAGCTTAATTGTACTGGAAGCTTAATTGTTAACTAATATTATATATTAATTCATTTCTTTTATACTCATTACGGGTTCAGTGCAGGTACCCCGTCTTTCAGATAATATAGCTAATGGCATTCGTTTTCTGTTATAACAATTTGGTAAATGCTGTTTTGCTAAGCATCTAGGTAATGTTCTTGTTGACTTGATGGTTAGAAGTATTTAAAAACAAATGCAGCAGCAAGATAAATGAAATACAAATACAACAAATGCATTTTAAACTTTGTACCAAAGCTTAACTAGTCTGCATTTCTGACAGATGCTTATCGGGTTCATAAATCAAGATGTATAGGAGTCCCTGTGGTGGATTAAGCCTACAGATATAACATGATTAGTTGTTATAATCCGAAAGTGTAATCTAGCTCTACTCAGCCCCTCGGGTTTTCCACTGTGTATCTGCTGTATAGACTCGTTGTTATACCACAGCTATATAATTAATCCTTGAGTGATTGTAGTGATTCTTATAAAAAAACGGGATTTATTCAGGATTGATCTGACTTTGTTACAATAGAATCTAGTGAAAGATGTTCTCCTTCATTTTCTCAGGCATTCATGAATACATGATGCTTTGTCTCTCTCCCTGCTGGTGAATATATCCTGTAACAGTTTGAAGTTGTTTGAAGTAACTTTAGCTGTTTACAATACAAAGTGTGTACATCATTGGACTGCTGCATTCAAATAGCTTATTTGTCACATGACCGGAACCAGCTGCATCATCTTATAGGGGGTAATAAGTTTAACCAAGTGAATTCCAGAGATCATTTTTCTATTACCAGTAGCTAAGACCAGTATGAAACTATACTGTACTGTCACTTCAAATGTAGACCTATCTATCACAGTCTTTTGCATAACTATAGTACATGAAAGAAGTTACACCAGGCCCCCAAGCCAAAATGTACTTTAAATCAAGAAGTACTGCAAAAAACATGGTCTCAGAATGTCTGGGCAATGTGCTCTTTAAGCACACGTCTTGTTGACCAGTTTTGGGCAACAGCATGCAGCATCCTTTCTCCTACACTGTACAGTTATAAATGGACCCTCACTACAACATGTTTAAAGACACCATGTTAATGTGAATAAAAAGTAACAAACTTAAATCTGTGAGTGAGTTGTGTTGCTTTCCTGTATTGAGTGTGCACTAGTCCCACGGACTGACAAACCATTAATCAGTCAAGTTACTCGGGTGCTTTGTCCTGTCAGGGATGGAATTATGACTCGGCTATGCTAGTCATATGATCATCACGTTCCAACTTAAATCCAATTAAATCCAATTCTACTCTACTATAATGAAAGGCCATCTTCAGGATACTGGGTTTTAGATCCAAATACACTATATGAACAATTACTTCTAACGTTTAATATATATATATATATATGTACATATATTTACATTAGCAATACAGCACAATCCCCCGGAATGACTGCCGTTATAAATTGGTATTATAAACCGATTACTATTTTGGTCCTACCTGTGGTATACAGTCTCAAATATCGAAGCTTTCAGATTTCTTTTGCACTAAATGTAATTCAGTCAAGTAATCTAGTGCAGGGCAGAAGTTGACAGATACAATTCCTGAGCAGGCAAGGTGGAAAATCTGTTGTTCTGATCAATGCAGTTCACTGCAAATGCTACCATGTTGTTGCTGTAAATAGGGGTAAAATAAAAAATCTGTGTGCCTATCTACCATGTATTTTTTTATATCTGAGGAAAGTTACTCAGATTATTCAGGAGAATTTATAGGAACCCCTTGGGTTACAGGAAGAAAAAACATTTAGCTCTTCTTAGGTCAGTATTTTTTATTGAACAAATATCATCAGCAGACATGAACAATACTTCAACTGAGAAAACATACATTTTTCATTTCCCCAACCCCCCCTCCCCTTCCCAGATCTCCTCCAACCCAGCAACCCACGCACCCCTTCACCCCAGAAGCCTTTGACCCATCAATCACATCCTGAGCTCCCTGCAGACAAGACAAAACAGAGAACCAACTGACAAAAAACAGTAACAGAGCCCCCCCATAGAACATACGTGTGGACCTGTTTTGAGTGCTCCTACTGGAGAAAAATATTAATTCAGCAGTATAATAGAAATGTTGACAGAACCAACAGTATTGAAAATTAAAATCCTTATCTCCCTAATTGATCAAATCTTGATCCCAAACAAAAACCAATCGAGACCCACTGCTCTAGACTTTCCTAACTTAATAACACTTTCTGCAATATTAGCTGCTACAGGTGAATGGGTTGAGGGGAGGAGGTACTTTCAGTGAAAATGTCAATGTTTTGGGGATTAACAAAATTGGCATGCAACATATATGCATTTTAATCTACCTAAATAACAATACTTCTATGTACACCAGGGGTAAAAAAATAACAAAAAATATGAAATAATCCCAAGGTACAGGTTAGACTAAGTGATACAGATTATTGCCCTATATCACTGTCTTTCTCCTTATGTCGTATGGGCATGAAAGATGAATCGTACGGGCATGAAAGATGAATCAGAAAATGATTCCTAAAACCGCAATCTTATTTAGCCCTGGTGTTTTCAGCATTATCAGTCTGAATCATTGGGGCACATCTCAAATATAGTTAATGAGAGTACTCAACATTTAAATAAATAAATAAGCACATGAATAATACACAGAGGGATCTGAAAGGTGAACAAATATGAATATAAAATGGGGTATTTCAAATGTTATTCAAGAAAGAGATCAACTGTGTCTGTGTTTGTGTGGGTGAGTGTGTGTTTCAAAATTTAAAGGAGCAAGGGTATCAATTTACGTCGGAGGACTAAAAGATGAGCTGAAACCGTACCCTTTTAATATCGCGTTCTCTAAATCGGTGCATGGCAGCAACCATTATGGTTTGTTCGGGTTTCGTTTGTGGATTAACATAGCCTATTTGAGTCTACTCAATATTTTACGTGATGTATTAGCCTAGTTGTTGAACCGGAGTAGGATTTTTCAGTCGACATTGCTGTCATAATTAATGGCGACATGGCAACAGAAACTGTGTCCCCAAAATGTCAATCTGGGTGATGTAGTCGGAATTCCTTCAATTCGTATGAGCGATCTTTGATTGGTTATTTTCTGCAAAACGAATCGCTTTGCTTTTTTCATGAACCGATGCCCGTTGTCGATTACTTGACCCTACGATGCTTCGGACTAATTCGTATTTTGTCTTTCATTTTCGCATGGGCTTCTGCACATCTCAAACGAGAAAAAGCACTGTACGGAATGTTATGGAGTTTAATGGGGTGATGATGTCAGATTATTGTGCTCAGATGCTAGATGCGGTCCCATGGATGTGACTCGACTGGAATACATTTCAGGGATTTATTACAGGCCGCGCGAATCCTTCTAACGGAATCATTCGTGATGCCCCGAGGTTTACGGAGACTCGTGCACCTAGTGCTTTTTTGCCCATTATCAAAGGGCCTGCAGGTGGGACTGATATTTTACTATCTTTAACTATATTTCGATTTCTTTGACTGACTGTAGGCCTTTCACAGAAAAGGGCTTGCATTACGAACAACATCATAAACCCGTTTATTGACTTATTTTGTATGTAATGTTGACAACTGGGCATTTGCTTTGTGTACACAGGACCTATTTCATATCAATTTTGAGAATATTTGAGGGATATGCTTTTACATTTGCCTCATTTGGCAGATTATACAGATCGTTCTCCGGAATTTGTGGTTTCAGAGATTGATAGCAATCATCTTTGTTTATGTTTGTAAAAACAGGTTCAAACAGCTCATTAAGTTGTTAGTGGCTAGTGGCCAAATCAGGGTTGTGAGTTGCAACGCTGGTACTTGTCTAAATCACCATGCAATAGAACCATGTTTGACTTCCTCACTACTGTTTAGAGTCGTCTCCCTGCTTTAAAGGTAAAGTACCTGCTGCTGGCCTGGTTGGGGATTCTGGTGGCCAGTTGGGTCCTCTACATGCAGTATGCTTCCTACTCAGAACTCTGCCGAGGCCATGTCTGTCACATGGTTATTGTAAGTATGAACACAAACACACACTACAGCCATGGCCAAAGGTTTTGAGAATGACAAGTACTGGTTTACACAAAGTTTGATGCTTAACATCCGGGCCACATCATGACTGATGGCAGCCTATTCTTGCAGAATCAATGCTTGGAGTTTGTTCAAATTTTATGGGTTTTTGTTTGTCTACCTGCCTTGAGGATTGACCACAAGTTGTCAATTGGACTAAGGTCTGGGGATGTTTTGTTACTCGAGACACTTAGTTATCACTTTTGCCTTATGGCAATATGCTCCATCATGCTGGAAAAGGATTGTTCGTCACTGAATCCTTCTTCACAACAATTGAACTTCTCTCCTTGAAGTTCTTGATTTTCCGATAAATGGTAGATTTAGGTGCAATCTAGCAGCAATATCCTTGCCTTCAAAGCCCTTTTTGTGCAAAGCAATGACTGCATGTGTTTCCTTGCAGGTAGCCGTGGTTAACAGAGGAAGAACAATGATTTCAAGCCCTATCCTCATTTTAAAGCTTTTAGTCTGTTATTCTAACTTAATCAGCATGACAGAGTGATCTCCAGCCGTGTCCTCGTCAACACTCTCACCTGTGTTAACGAGAGGATCACTGACATGATGTCAGATGGTTCTTTTGTGGCAGGGCTGAAATGCAGTGGAAATTATTTTTTAGTGCATTTTCATGCAATGAGGGACTTTGTAATACATTGCAATTCATCATGACATTTTGGAGTATATGCAAATTGCCATAATAAAAACTGAGGCAGCAGAAAATTAATATTTGTGTCATTCTTTGGCCACAGCTGTAGAGATATGTTTGTGTCTGTTTTAGGTTTTATTATCCGTGGGAGGACAACAAATAATTGTTGTCCTGATTAGAACTCATGTTGCAGCAGCATGTATGCTCCATAGGCAGTGGGTACATTAGATTTGGAGAAAGGCAAAAAGCATGATTGACTTCTTTCATTGAGTTGGGAAACCACAAATCTGCCTCGCTCGTTTTCGCAGACTTTTTAGTACACTGAGCCTCTGGTTCTGAAACATATCTGATAAGATTGTGAGATCCTTGGTTTCTGACAATATATTTCCCGTTTCCTTCCTGACTTGTTTGTGTCAGTGTGACCATTACAGAAGAGGCATTATCTCAGGGTCCTCCTGCAAGGCCCTGTGTGAGGAGAGAAGTCTGACCCTGCAGCGATGCATGTCCACTTCCTCTACACATCAGGTAGATAATACACCCAACCGGATAACTGTGATTTAACGGTAGTCATCGATGCAATATATGGCATGTCTAGCTCTATGAGATTAAACACACACACACCTGCACACATAAAACAGTACTTCTGAGGAGTATGTCAACACTTTTAATAACTTGTATTTGCCTATGCTTCCAGGTGTATAGTGGTCTTTGGAAGGATAGGCCTGTTGTGATAAAGTGTGGCCTGGAAGAGGCTCTGAAGGGAGACGGGGCTCCTGACTCTCTACTGAGACAGGAAATGACCCTATTTGACAAGCCCACTCGCGGGACCTCCATGGACGAGTTCAGAGAGATGCTGCATAGCTTCCTCAAGGTCTGGCTGCCGATTTAACTTCCTTTCGGAACTAGATTAGATAGAGGCACAGATTATTTTTTCCTTACAATATCAGGCAGTACCTACAGGATTATAGACAAACACTTTACAATACAAAACAATCACATGGCAAGTTACTTTTATCATAATGAGAAATGCTTTAATCTATTTACCATAATTGATATTGTTATCTCACAGAAATGTATGTAATAGCAAAAGTGTGGGGAGGACTCATTGGAAATTCATTTGACCATGTAGATATGCAGTACAGTATATTGCAACAGGCACTAAAAGAACACAAGTGCAAGGTCCTCAGTACTGTAGATACACCCACATAGTCTGTGTTGGGAAGGAACACAAAAGCAAGCCAGAGTGACCTTATTCATAGTGTGCTTTCAGAAGTGCTTCTGGTTCCATATAGAAAGAGAGAAAATAGTGTATGTTGGATGAGACAACGCGTGAGCAGGAAGTGAGAGAGAGCAAGCAGGAAACTAGGTGTAGAAGTCCCATGCCAAATATAGCTTAAGACACAGAGCTGATGCAGCAGCCATTGTCATCACACTGTCTCACTTCTCAGCATTAGAGGGATGGGAGTGAAGAGTCACCGTAGTGCTGCACCCTTAGTTATCTAATGAGAGCAGGTTGGATACCTAGCACATTTCAATCATGCCACTGTCTATATCAAGGATGCCCAAACAAGGGCACACGGGCCAAAGTTGGCCCACAGAGACCTTTAATTTGGCACGCCGCACCATATAATATAATAGTTTGGTATAATTCAACATTACTTTCGGCACATGGACCTGCGTCATGTTTGATTTGTGGCCCATCATAGGAAAAAGTTTGGGCACCCCTAATTTATATGATCTGCCAAAATCATATAGACCAATCATAAATCATCTGCCAAAATCTGTTAATCACAACATTTGTATGCTAGGTTTCAACATCATTGTCCCCTGTAAACAATGTCCTCACTTTCACATATTTCCTGGTTTCCGTCCCTCCCTCAGTCTACCTTGGGGGAGCGGCCGTCTCTAACCACCCTGGTTGGTCGTGTAATCACCCTGGCCGATGTCAACAGGGACGGTAAAGTGTCCCTGGCAGAGGCAAAGTCAGTGTGGGCTCTCCTGCAGATCAACGAGTTCCTGTTGATGGTGGCCCTACAGGAGAAAGAGCACACCCCCAAACTCCTGGGCTTCTGCGGAGACCTGTATGTGACAGAGCATGTGGGCCACAGGTCAGGACCATAGTCAACTTAATTGCCATGCAACACATTTCATGGGACATTACTTTAGGTGTGGTAGCCATCAACACCAAAACGTGTCCAAGTGTTTTAATTCAAGCGTTCGATTTTCCTGTACAGCCATCTTGGTGGCAAAATATATATATATTTTTTTTTACACACAAATCTGTTTAAATTTAATCCCCAGCTCCTTGTACAGACTGGAAGTCCCCAGCTACCTGCAGGCGTTAGTTCCGGAAGCCCTGAGCTCCAGCCTGAATCAATGGCTGGCCCCAGCGTGGCCCCGGAGGGCTCGAATCACCATTGGTCTGCTTGAGTTTGTAGAGGAGGTTAATGTCCGTTATCCCTCTGTGCAAAGAACAATCACAAAGGACGAATACAATCATGCTTGTCACAATACGCATCTAAACATTGTCACCTACGTCAACAGGTGTTTCACGGGGCCTATGGAAGCTTCCTGCTGTGTGACGCTAGCCCGCGTCACGTGGGCTACAACCTCAAGTACGACTGCAAAATGGCAGACCTGCGTAACGTGGCATCCGAGACGGCTGTCCGTGGGTTCCTGCGAGGGCGTCGCTGTGAAACCAACTCCGACTGCACTTTCGGGCGTGACTGCACGGCCACGTGTGACCGGCTGGTGAAGCAGTGCAACACAGAGGTGGTCCAGCCCAACCTGGCTAAGGTGTGTGTCCTGCTACAGGACTACCTGCTGCCTGGCGCGCCCCCAGACCTCCGTGCAGACCTGGAGAAGCAGCTCCGTACCTGCGTGACGCTCAGCGGCCTGGCCAGCCAGATGGAGGTTCATCACTCGCTGGTCCTCAACAACCTGAAGACTCTGCTGTGGAAGACCATCTCAAACACACAGTACTCCTGAAGACCTGAGAGACACTGGCTCCTAACAGGCCAGAGACAGTAAAAACACTGATGGGACTTGTGCAAACGCTTAAACTACATTAAGTGTCTCCGACATTTATTCTGCTACTTTATGCCCCATTGACTATTACTATGGAGCGACTGTTACACTCCAGGCCCGAACCTTAACAACCATGTCTGAGCAGTGAAGATGACTATACTCAAGACAGGAGGTTACCTCTTTCCCCACACACACACATTACAGAAAGTAAAATGCAATCAGATAAAATAAGTTTAATACAGACCCCTGAAGACTTGCCAAGGAAATTACTTTCCCTGTGAATTTATTTCAATTCAGTAATTAATTGAAATAGAAGCTAATCAGGGAACTAATAGAGTACTCTTGAGCTGGTTGGCATGGTGGTAACCAAAGGGTTGAAAAGGTTAACTATCAAGTCAGAGCCAGGACAAGGACTATGCATAACAGCAATTTATTTGTGTAAGCCTGTAAGCAAGATCACTGAAGTGAAAACCTTATGGCATTTGTGGCCATTAGAAGTAGATCACACATTAGACTAGATCCATGTTCACATTTCCATCCATACCATACACAAAACCCTGTTTATGTAGTTAGCTACTGTATAATTCCCACAGGCACAATTAGGCTGCTCTCAGTTTATGCTGTCTACATCAATGTGAGTGACCAAGTTACAGCCTGTAGAGACGCTATTCAACAAATAAATCAAGTGAGATAATTTGACTTAAATATTGTATTATTTTATTACAAATTACACATTAATTCTCAATGAACTAGATGAAAGCTCAATGTTTCACTTTACACGGACGGTCCATGAAAACCAAAACACCAGCCAGTTGAGGCCTGGATTCAAACCCTTACTGAAAATCAAAGTAAACAATTTAAACCACAGGCTGTTTCAAATTGCATGAATTGTCACTGCAACGCAACTTTCACCAGGAGTGTAGCCTGTAGTCGTGGCCTCTTTTCTTCCGAAATGGGGCAGAATCATAGCCTCTTAAACTCCTTTCACCTGTGAAAGAAAATGAAAGTCAAAATACTGGAATCACACAAAACTACAACAAAACTGAGTAAACTAGGCCTAATGACAACTTCCTGTTAGTATTTAGACAGCATAACAGCTGTAGGTGAGAGATCTTAATGGAAAGTTGATCTGGATAAGAGAATCAGCGACAGGACCAAACCAACTAGGTTACTCAGGGTAATGGCATAAAAATAAGTGAATAAATGGCACCTGGCTGCATGGTGAGCTTGTCATGAATGACATCAGTTTAGTACAACAACCATATAGCTGCACTAAACCATCTTTACATTAAGGCACCATTTTTCAGAGATTTTAAAGGCCTTTACAGATGTTTAATGTCGGCGCCATGATCACTCCAAGTACCCACTGATCTGGGTCCTTGGCGTAAACATGACCCTTTCAGTCTCCGCCCCTCATGACACAGGTTCAACACGTACAGTCGGACTGCAACGCCTCGAGGGGCAGATGGTACATGTGTAGATCAGAGGACAGCCTCACCATGGTACGAGGGTTCAGGTGACTCCCATGTCCTGCTAACCCTGCAGCACCTTGATGTCCATCTGAAACCACATAGCAGATTGTGAAATCTAGTTGTATAGTGACAACAGTAATTTAAATTTGAGTTATTCTACAGTTAAGAGATCATACATCCGCATGATCAACAGGTAATAGATAAGACTTGTCAAAAACAGTGAGATACCATTAGTGACATTTCATAAGACAATCCATTTACTATTAAGGACAGTGTACAAAACACTTATATTCAAGTGTCTGGCTACAAAGGTCTCAGATAATTTGGTTGAGGTTATCATCACACGTTCAGCGTGGTGCATGGTTTCTCATCACAGACCCATTTTACGTAGACTGAATTTAACAGGCGCCTTACCGTTAGTTTGAACATGACATTCACGAAGAGGAGCCACCCCTCCTTTCATTCATTGGCTTAGACAGCGGGTCACTAATCAGATTAGGCTCAAACCCAATGTCTCTTATTGTGCGCTTGGCAGAGATTACTAGAAAACATTAAAGTGTAATGAGTTAGACCAGTCAACCTTAATTACTTATTTAATCAAATAGGCTCATGTCGGCGCCATGATCACTCCAAGTACCCACTGATCTGGGTCCTTGGCGTAAACATGACCCTTTTAGTCTCCGCCCCTCATGACACAGGTTCAACACGCACAGTCGGACTGCAACGCCTCGAGGGGCAGATGGTACATGTGTAGATCAGAGGACAGCCTCACCATGGCACGGGGGTTCAGGTGACTCCCATGTCCTGCTAACCCTGCAGCACCTTGATGTCCATCTGAAACCATAGCAGATTGTTAAATCTAGTTGTACAGTGAGAACAGTAATTTAAATACATTAACTGGTGTTGTAGAATTACAGTTAGATATAATACATCTGCTTTATTAACAGGTAATAGATAAGACTGTTGTTCCACAAGGTCAGACATCGAGATGCCATTAGTGACATTTTAGAAGACTATTCATTTACTATTACGGGGGGTGTACAAAACATTCATATTCAAGTGTCTGGCTACAAAGGTCTCAGATAATTCGGTTGAGGTTATCATCACACGTTCAGCGTGGTGCATGGTTTCTCATCACAGACCCATTTCACGTAGACTGAATTAAACAGGCTGCTTACCGTTAGTTGGAGAAGGACATTCACGAAGAGGAGCCACCCATCCTTTAACTCATTGGCTTAGACAGCGAGACACCAACCAGATTAGGCTCAAACCCAAAGTCCCTTGTGCACTTGGCAATGGAATAACTAAAAAACATTAAGGTGTAACAAGTTAGACCAGTCATCAAGCCTAATTACTTCTTTAATCAATTAGGCTCATGTCGGCGCCATGATCACTCCAAGTACCCACTGATCTGGGTCCTTGGCGTAAACATGACCCTTTTAGTCTCCGCCCCTCATGACACAGGTTCAACACGCACAATCGGACTGCAACGCCTCGAGGGGCAGATGGTACATGTGTAGATCAGTGGACAGCCTCACCATGGTACGAGGGTTCAGGTGATTCCCATGTCCTGCTAACCCTGCAGCACCTCGATGTCCATCTGAAAACACAACGGGTTTAATGAACAGTGACAACACATTTAAATACATCAAGTTACACAGCACAATTTGTTAACCAGTTAGTTAGGGAGGCTAGAACCTAGCCTCCTGGGGAGGTCTGGGTGCTTTGGCGTTCCTGGCCCGGTTCCATACCACTGCCCACTGAACAGGACAAGCCAGCCATCAAAGGGTTCAAAACAAATATGCGAGCGCAAGTCTACATGCTGCATGATTTCAAAGGCAATAAAGGCGGCCTGTTGCTTACCACTACAGGTTCCTTCCATTCGCCAAGAACAAAGGCAGCCATCATATGCCATTCATCACTTAGACACCGGATTATGGTGGCATCAGATGTACTCCAATGAAGACCAGTGGGAGACTGAAGATTCAAGATTAGAAAGAAAAATGCCAATTTACTTCAGTGCACAAACACTGCTTGTATCAGGGCCAAGACTCAAACAACAAACTTCTGGGTCATTGGCACAAATATGGCCCCATCATTAGCCCTATGAGACGGTTGAACTATTGGGAAAAACTGATCAGTAGAAGACCAAATAATAGAACGTAAACGAGTAATTTAATAAATAACGCGTTAACAAAAAAGACGTATGCATTATGCATGAACCAAGAGTTAGTCATTAAACGTACAATTCACAGCACCTGTTAAATTTGTTTTAAGAACTCTCCCTTAATATTTAGGTTCTATGGAGTAAAAAAAAAAAAAAAAAGTAATTCCAAGGGTCAAATAGTAGGCTCATGAGTCGACACTCCAGTTTTAACTGGGAATGAACCGCCACTGTTTGACAGGATTGTTTACCATTAGGTTTGTATACAGGCGAACAACAAAACGTTGTTTTGATCATCCTTAAGTTTCAACGCTATAGGGCGGAGATGGGCAACCAAATTAACCTTTACACACCAAGTCAGCCCACGACTACAACGCATCTAGCGTCGGTTTTAACAAATTAAATTACACAAAAATGGAATTTTAAAAACCACAACATCTCTCGCGGATATAGATACGCAATGGCAGTTGATAAGTAATAGTATAGTAATGTACCGTCAGTAAAAATAAAACCACAGCCTAGGAAACGAAATTACGTATCCACGTGTTGCTTTTGCCAGGAACGTTTTACAACTACAGGTCCGATATGCATATCCATAACATTCTTATAAATATAAAACAATGAAACGCAATAAACAACATTCTGCAAAGGATGGGTAATGATACAGAAGGCAATTGTAACACGTAGAAGATTATAAGTATTTATTATTAAATTATAAACCGCCAATAGGCAGAAACAGCGACAATACATGAAACAAAATCAACGTAATATATTGCTAATCAATGAAATCGTGCATTAAACGTCCTACAGTAAACATACTTCAAACAAAAATGTCTACTACTCACCACGAATCGACCCGAAAGAAAGAAAGAAGAGCGAGATGCTTATTTATATAGCTCATCTACGGAAACTCGGAGGGACCATTTCAAAAATGGACGTACAAGCTACGACGAGGATACTTGATATGCTGTAATTTAAATAATTTTAAATTGTGTAAATAATTTTAAACTTATGTCCGCAAATACACAATCGTCCAAGGCCGTAATTATTATGTATATTGGGGGGCACATTTCCAAAACAGTTAGTTACCCATTACCGAAAATCATGGCTAGAAATACCACTTGTTAACTGATAATATTGATTTCATGTTCACTCTGGTACTTCAGAGTAAATAGAGAGAGCATGAGGATGCCGACAGGGCAGGGAGAGCAGGTGACATGGCGGTGTGTGAGGAAAGCTGGACGGGGCCATTGAAGGGCATCATTCCAGACGCATAACCGGTATCTGTTCCTTTTTAGGGCGCAGCCAGAGCCCTAAAATATGACCTCCAGCAGGTTACCGGTGTGCATGTTTCTGACCAAACTGTCAGAAATCGAGGGTGGCATGAGGGCCCAACGTCCTCTAGGGGGGGCGTGCAGCTTGATTGGCATTTGTCAGAGAACACCAGAATTGGCAGCCCCTCTCAGATGATTGCAGGTTCACAGGTTCAGAGCACATGGCAAGTGGTCAGTGATGGTCTAGGGTGGCATATCCTTGGAGGGTTGCACAGACCTCCACGTGCTAGCCAACGGTACCCTGTCTGCAGTTAGGAACCAGGATGAAATCCTCAGACCCATCATCAGAACTTAAGCTGGTGCAAGACAATGCCAAGTATCATGTGGCCGGAGCGTGTAGGCAGTTCCTGGATGACAAAAGCATTGATGCCATTGGCTGGCCCTCATGTTCCCCAGACCGGAATCCAATTGAGAACCTCTGAGATGTTATTCATTGGTGCATCTGACGCCTCTACATAGCACCAGACTGCCCAGGAGCTCACTGATTCCCTGCTCCAGGTCTGGGAGATCCCCCAGGACACCATCCGCCGTCTCATCAGGAGCATGCCCCGATGTTTGTCAGGAGTGCATTCAGGCAGGTGCGGCCATACACACTCCTAAGTCACATTATTAGTTTATGTGATGAAATTGAAGTTGGAACAACCTGTGATTTTAATTGCTTACTTTGATCTATACTTGCAATTAAGTATAGTAAGTATAGTCTAAGACCAGTACTACTCATTCTAGAAACAAAGACAAGATGACTGACCACACACACATAGTTCCAAAATGTTTATTTGATAAATAGCATGAGGGCATTTGTGCCATCTGATACAGAAAAACATAATTTGACCAATGGGATAAGCTGTCTTGGTACACTACAATTTATCTAAATATACATCTAGACTCACTTTGCCTTCCAACTTAGCCATTTATTTAAACGTTTATAATAAATATTGACATTTATGTTTATCCATTTCATTAAGAAAAAAACACTTTCATTCTATGGTCCTCCTTTAGAAAGTGAGAGACTATCATTTACATAATCTTGCATAAACAAAATGGAAGCTCACAGGTGGAAAATAAGACACTGAAGAATCGTTGAATATTTGATAACAAGGGACAAAATCCATCTGCCAATAATTGTTTCTTGAAAATTGTATGCTATAGATCAATTCTCAATTAGCCAGTATAAACCATTTTCAACTATCAGTATAAACAGTAATGGTAAAAGTGCAAAATATTCAAATAAACGTTCAAATAAATGGCACATTTCTATGGGAAATGCTATATCTAGAGTCTAGACCAACAACTGTGCAAATTGATTGAACCTGTTTAAATGTACTTTCTAGTATATTAATAGTATTTTAGCAGTACAGACCTTGGCTGTGTTCAAATACTTCAATAGTGTGTCCTTAACCACCTCTCCCCAATAAGATACTACATGTGATATTGGTCAAAAGATAAAGTTTGTACCAATCAATAAGTATCAAAGATGAATTCTCAAGGAAAAATAATGCATTTTCCCAAAACTAAAGCAGGTGCCGGGCCTATTCATTCCGCCCGTAAGCCCCTGATAAGGAGCTCGATGTGGGGTCCGTCAGGCCGTGCAGCTGCTCCATCTGCCTCCTCTTGTCCTTGGCCCTGTTAACGGAGGTCTTGAACAGGCGGCAGTACAGCTCCATGGCGGCCGGTGTGTCGTCATTCCCGGGCACCGGATAAGTCACCAGGCTGGGGTTGCAGTTCGAGTCCACCACCCCCACCGTGGGTATGTTCATCTTGGCCGCGTCGCGGATCCCCACATGCTGCTGGAAGACGTTATTGAGCGTGGAGAGGAAAACAATTAGGTCGGGCAGGCGGACTCCCGGGCCGTACTGTATGGGGGCGTTGGTGAGCAGGCCGCCCTGCCAGTAGCGCGTGTGGGCATATTCTCCACAGTCCCGAGCCATGCTTTCTACCAAGTGGCCAAACTGGCGGCGGCGGGAGATAAATAGGATGACACCACCGCGGTAGGCTATATGGGCAGTGAAGTTTAGGGCACTTTGTAGGTGCTCCACTGTCTGGTCCAGGTCGATAATATCTTGGTCAAGACGACAGCCAAACAGGTAGGGCTCCATCAGCCTATTGAAAGAGATAACAATGGGTGATAATGTGCTTCAGTTCATACCCTACAGTGCCTGAATAATTTGATTTAAGATATTTGCTAAAAAATGCACTAGGCACAAGGAACTGCTAAGGAATACTGCTAATCATGTAAATAAATAACTATGATGTGGCTAATTGTGTTGGTATGAGTCTGGCATCACACAATTACATTGCTCAGTAAGCTAAATACAAACAGCAGACAAAATGCCAAGTGGCCTATTCCATATTTTCCACAGCCTACATGGTAATCTGAAAAGATTTCTCCCCCATGCTTCCTCTGTTCAGTGTCTGTTCTTTTGCCCATCTTAATATACTCTTTTTATTAGCTAGTCTAAGATGGGAGTCACTAGTCACTGCTGACGTGGAGACTGGTGTTTTGCAGGTACTATTTAATGAAGATGCCAGTTGATGGTATGTGAGGTGTCTGTCTCTCAAACTAGATACTCTAAATCAGGGGTCTCCAAACCGTTCCACGGAGGGCCGAGTGTCTGCAGGTTTTAGTTTTTCCTGTAAATTGGTTCCAGGTTCAGACCTAAATAACCAGATGAGGGTAGACCTAACCAATCAGTGACATAATTAATCAATCAAGTACAAGGTGAGAGTGAAAACCTGCAGACACTCGGCCCTCCATGGAACGGTTTGGAGACCCCTGCTCTAAATGTATTTGTTTTCTTGCTTAGTTGTGCAGCAGGGCCTCCCACACCCCTTTCTACTCTGGTTAGAGCCAGTATGCACTGTTCAGTGTACGGAGTAGTAAACAGCATAGGGTTGTATGAGATATTCAGTTTCTTGGCAATATCTAGCATAGGATAGCCTTCACTTCTCAGAAAAATAATAGACTGATGAGTTTCAAAAGTTCTGGACATTTAGGGCTTGTATTCCAACCCACAAACATTAGGTGCTCCAGATACTGAAATAGTCTAAAGGACAGTTTTATTTGCTTCTTCCCTGAACACAAGTTTTCAGCTGTGCTAACATAATTCCTTTTCTAATGATCAATTGGCCTTTTAAAATGATTAGATTAGCAAATGGATTAACCCAACGTTCCATTGGAACATGAGTGTTGATTGCAAATACTGGTCCTCAGAAAGCCTGTGTGTTTATATACAAGTTTATACTTTTAGTGTTGGTGGCATTTGTAGGAGACGTTTATCAGGCAATTTAAAGATCCACCCAACCTGTGTCTGCATCCTTTCTTGTGTCCAAGGTGCACTCTGGCATCGAATAGATCTTGCAATGAAAACAGTTCTGACAAGCGAAAGAAATCTGGCGTTTGAAGGGGCACGTTTATGATCTTGTCAGTGACAGCTAGAAAAATAAAATGGGTTAATTATTTTTATTTGTACAATTCAGAAATTCTTTTTCTGAATCCTTCAGAAATCTCCATACCAACAACCGTAGTAACATTGCTTACCGGTGTTTTCAGTTTGCAAGGAGGGCGTTTTGACTACCGCAGCTGCAGTCGCATAGAACTGACCACTAAAGGCCGTAAGCCGGGGCTGACGGAGCCGGCACAAACCTACAAAAAACCCACCTACATTGTTAGTTATTGTTTTATCGTATGAGTGCTTGCCAACTTTAGCAATAACAACAATGACATATTAACGTTAACTAAGACGACGCTACTGCTAACTAGCTAGTTAGCATTTGTTGTATGCCTTAACTGTCGGCGTGATAAAACGAGCTGTTTTCTAGTCTTGCAAGATAGTACAAAAGGTGAAAACAATTAAAATTTAAGAATCAAACAAACACAAATATTACTGGATTGTAGAATGTGAAGAAAATGTACCTTTAGTTAGAACTCTGGTTGCCATGCTTGCTCTGGTTGTCCCCTCCCACTGAAGGTCAAAGAAAAATGCAACTAGGTAATTGTAGTCCATTTAATGTTTCGTGCGTATTATAACCTATTAGAACCAGCGTCAATAATTTCCTTTGGAATACAACTCCCATGAGCAGAAAGCAAGGTAATCGTTTATTCGAAAACTATGAAAATATAATACAGAAGAAATGTATATGCCACTCTAAATGTTCTGAACAGTTTTTTCAATTGTCAAAAAATTAAACAACATAAATATGATACAAAGGTTAACCAACAAAGTTAGTGAAATAAACAATTCTTAAATTTAAGTATTTAAATATTAGGAATCAATTCTCAAAATATTATACAAATAATAAAAACAGTGTTGAATCAAAAACAACAACAAAGTGCTTTAGGCATTGCAATTTTTACATAACAAACAAATACTCAAACCGCATAACAGCTATTTAATTTCAATGAGAACTGTTGAATGATCTTCTAAAACTGCATTTTTTGGCTTTCAGTGTATTCGTTTATCCTGCCAAGAAAAACAACAACATTATCTTATAATAAGGACAGTGCTTACTTCTTTATGTATCCCACACTGTGTAATCAAGTTCATATAACAGTTCATATATACCTGGATAGTGGTACAAATTGAAGCTTCCTCTTAACAGTTTTCTCAGTCCTGGTGTCCTGAAAAAGAGAATCCAAACTAATAAATTGTCCCATATTTAATAAAGAAGTTTAATTAGTGTTTGTAAAGTCGGGCACAGTGATACCAACAAATCTTGTCAGATTTGGTTTGAATGTTTGAATTTATATAACTGTTTGAATGGAGTGAAGATAACATTTCTATTGAATGTTAATTTCAAGAAGCTTCCCACACATGCCCATGGAAGGTGTGGTAAGTTTTGTGTTCAATCCCTTCTACATCATTTATATTTAAGTATGCAAAAGGAGTTACATACTGCTATAGAAAACATATATATTTGCTGTCGATTTAGCAGCTAATTAGCCTCTTTACTAGTACGTTAGTCAAATGTCTAAATATGACAAAAAGTGGTCTCACACAATAGGAGTACTGAGATTCGTTATTTTGGGGGGGGGTTGCATCAATCAGTTATCTTTTTTCTTCAACCACAGGTCCAAGAGCTTGAGGAAGTAAGCCTGCTTTGCCACGCAGCAGGTGCTAGAGACAGAACTTAACCTGCATCAAAGCCTACATAAATGTATCATTGTCAAATACAAATTACAATTGACTGTGTAAAACACTGCACTAAACAATTGTGTGCAGACTGGTCAGTAAGCTTGTTTGACACAACATTTGTATATTTTTTGACACCCGAAGACCAAAATTTAATTCCATAACCTAGTGAAGAACATTACTCATTAAAGCGTTACTCATGTTACCTGGCGTTTGGCTACTAAAAAAAATTGTTTGTGATAAGTTTACCAAGCCTAGCTTGGCATAGGATCCTATGGGCAGTGAGTGTGCCTATCTATCCCCGTGTGTCACTGTACCATTGGCTGGTACCCAGCATCTGCATAACGCATCCATCGGAACCTGCTGCGTCTCTCCTCTGTGTTCAGTGCTATGTATGGGCTGAGGGTGATACCGGGGTCAATGGAGCTGGACAGGGACCTGGGACAAGACAGAACAGGGGAAGAAGCATCAGTGGACGTTTGTGATGACCAGGGTTGGACAACTGGCTATCTGCAGGCTTTATCGCCCCTCAGACCCCAGCCGCTCTAAAATGGCTGTTATGTTATAATAGTACAATACACAATGTACAATTTACAAATTTGGTTGTGCATACGCCGTCAGCATGTTAGCGGAAATAATTCCAAAACCACATGGCTTTGGCAACCAGTCTGAAACTAGTAATCACGATCTCCATTGATTTTGATCTGAAAAATAATCTCTTCATTTCAAGTGAGGAATTGCAAGAAATCTTTTTTCATATCTTGAAGCCTTTTAAAAGGAGTGCCCCCATGTTCAATTTAAATGTTGTTTGGTATTATTTCAATCGAATTCTAGAATAGATGTATGCTGAACAGAATAGAATATGCTTGCAAATAAATGAATGTACACACATTGAAAAAATAAAGCTTAAATATTGCATTAACATTTAAGTCATTTAGCATGTAACAACACATACAATATCTGTTCATGGAATTAGATAAGAAATGCACGGCTGTTGCTGAAATTCACTCTTTATTACACAGTTGCACTTTAAAGATACAGTGAAAGTTTCTTTCCTCTGACTGGGAAAAGGGGGACATTTCCATTTTTGCAAAATATTTATGAAAACTGGCGATGCACAGCATGTTCAGTAAAATGTCTTTTTTTTCTCCACCATTTTTTTATAAACAAAAATAAATAACATTCTTTCACGCAAGAAAATTCAAGAAAACTACAAGAATCAAAGAAAACAAACGAGCAAAAAAATAAAGAAAACACACCAAATTGCAAGTAATGAAATTCTGAAGAGCCTTGATTTTGTTGTGTGCTTGTGAGACGGAAATCCACCACTGATATGTGCCTATGTTTGTAAAGAGACAAATCTCCTCCGGATAGGCTGCCAACATGTGTATACTTTTATCAGACACAAGACAGAGCAAATATACAAAAAGCATGTGTAAAAACCGCATATGACTGGGATTAGTTGCTTTCACAATTTTAACTGCTGCCGACAGAACAAACATAAATATATGTTATGACAGGGATAAACTGTCTTGATACATGAATATGATATGATACTTTGTTGTTTACATGCGTTTGTGTCAGTAAATGGGGAAAGACTGCATTAGAATGCAAGGGAAGATTTTGGCCGATGGCCGAATCAGAAGGAGGATAAGGAAACAGACACAGAGGACTCTTAAGCAAGCTGAATACAGAGCTTGAAGTATTTGCATGATAAAGTAAATTTAACCATCCACTCATGGAGCCGCAAAACACATCTACCTCACTGCTTGCTGTTAAAATGTCGTCTTCAGTTGTTCAGAATTCAACCGAATATGTTATGCTCACTCATACTGCATAAGTGTACTATTTTGGCATGGACAATGCCTACAGATTTGAGCAGATCACGTTGACAGGGCCGCATTTGTAGCTTTTATTTTATATTTTTAATGTTCGTGAGACACTAGTGAGACAAAAATAGCCATCTCAGTTCCTGAAAGTAACAACCACACATACGGCTGAGCATTGTGTGTTATGACTAACATTCAGAAATTCTGCTCGTTTCAGGGCGCTGGCTGAAATATCTTTTAGGGGTTTCATTGGGTTGAACGTCTGATGTGTTCTAGGAGCACAAATAAAAAATGAAAATGTTTAACTCTTAAATTCCTCCATGACATTGTGTTATAGCACTTAAATAGATGTATAAATGTACAAATATATAAAAAGAAGCTTTGTACTCTGCTTATTTTGTGTAGCAACAACAAACAATCCCTTGGAACCTACAAATGTACTTGCATTTACATGGTATCCACCAGGAAGAAGGGCATACTCAACTGGCTATCTAAGGCCTAAAGACTTCAAATAAAATGGATGTGATGCTGCGGTGACTTCACAAACATGAAAAAGCCTGTACTTACAAAGAGGAAAGGCCCTGCTTCTTCTCTGGGCTCGTCCTCTCATCTGACTCGCTGACATCTGTCTCATCTACACACTCCTCTTCTCGTCTTCCTATCTGCTCTCCTCTTTCCTCGGTCATCCTGCTCCCCCTTTCTTTCTCACTTTCCCTTCCCCTCTCCACTGAAGCCAAATCTCGTCTATGGCCCGCCTTTCCCTCGCTCAGTTTCTCCTCCCTGCTTCTGACCTGTACGTGGTTGGTCTTGTTTGTGGACAGCTCCACATACGTAGTCTGGTCCTTGGCCACGTGTACCACGCTGCTCTCCGACAGTCCCGGGGTCAGGGTCGGGGATGAACCCCATCGGTGGCCCGACCCGGACCCATGACCGTGGAGGAAGTACCTTCCGGAAGGCCCCATCGCCGTAGGTCTCCTGGTCAGGCTGGGGAAGGGGGAGCTGAACACTGCGGCGGACGTAGACGTGGTCTCCAGAGAGGAGGGGCGGTGGAAAGGAACTAGCGGGGTTCTGAGGCTCCTCCCGGTCCTCACAGCAGCAGGACAGGCGGAGACGGGCGTGTCGGGTCTAGCTGCAGTCTCAGCACTCCTCTTATGATCAAAGAGGCCGGCGGACAAACTACAAGGATATGTCGATGTCCTGGCCGTCTTGTCGCCCAAACTAGGCGAGCTGTACTGGAATGGGTTCCGTTTATGGATCTTCTCTTTTGTCTGAGTGGAAGGGAGGGCTTGGCCCTTACTCTGCTCCGAGTCCGTTCTGGGCAGAGTGGTGCTGGGGCCCAAGAAGGACCTGTGGTTATGACCTCGTGCCATCTCTGAGCTGGCACCCTGGTGGGCATCACTGCTACCTGAACTCGAACTGGATCTTCTCTTATCTGCCCTGGCAGCCCCTGCCCCGGTGCTATTGGTGGGCTCCAGAGCAGGAGGGTAGGAGCTGGGGGTGAGCGGTAAAACGAGGCATGACCCCCTGGCTTTGTCCAGCGGGGCGGGGTTTGGCCGCACAGGGGTTGTGTTCGGAAAGACTCCCCTGCCTAGAGTTCTTCTCTGCTCAGGACTAGTCTGGCGAGGCGGCTCAGAGAATTGGGTAACATCCATTCTTGAAATTTCAGCCAGCTGATTTTCTGATTTGATGCATTTCTCCATGACAGGACCTGTAGTCTTGCCACTCCCATTCCCAATGTCCTGTCCGTCAGCCGTATTTACGGTGGAAGTAGAAACCTTGGCCTTTTCGGCAAGAAACTTTCTGATCTCCAGCTCAATACTGTCGTCACTGTCCACTGAACTGCTGTCTTCCTTTGTCTGAATAACGACTGGGTTAATCTCTGTTGACAGGCCTTCTACATCTTGGTTTACTTTAGCTCTGTCTGTCTCATCTGCCAGGTTGAGGGACTCCTTGTTATTTGGTGGATGACTTGACACATTCTTGCTAATTCTGCCTTTCTTTTTATCGATCCTGCTCTGGGCAGCAGGACTTGTATTGGTGACTTTAAGGCTAGTTTTCAAGATGCTGGCGGGCTTAGGCTCCGTTTGGAGACCCCGTAATGCGGACGGTGGTTTTTTGTCTCTAGTCTTCTTCAACCTCTTTTTGGTCTTGAGCAGGTCTTTTATCGCAGTGTCCAGGTCCTCGTCGCTGTCCAGTGAGCTACTCTTGTCTCCAGTCTGTTCACTCCTCCTCTCTGAGGCTCGGACCAATTGAGGGGGGTTTTTCAAGCAGGACACGGACAAGCTCGAGTGTCCGTCGTGCTCGGTCAAGGGCTTTGCAGCAGCCTCTTTAGGTTTAAGATGAGTTTTTCCTTCCTCATTGGAACCCTTCCTGCCCTGGTCCTCCTCTTTGCGCTTTCTTTTCTGAGTCAAAGACAGTCTGGTCGTTTTTGTTTGGGCCAGACTCAGTTTGAGTTGTTCTTTTGGTTCGGCCATCATGTTAGTTCCATCGGGACTTGTACCAACCGCGGAGTCGGTCCCAGGCGACTGTTTGTGCATCTGGGCCTTCTGCTCGAGAAACTTCCGGATTTCCTGTTCAATCCCATCCTCGCTGTCAATGGAGCTTTCATCCTCACTTTTCTGACCATCACCTGGGCAGTTCCTGGAGATGAGAAGAGCCGTGGCGGTGGTTGACTCTGTGGCACTGCTGTTGAGACTGAGAATGCTTGCTGCTGCGTTAGGGCTAAAGGTGTCTGGCATTTTAATGACAGCTTTGGAGATATCCAGAATGGCCTCAGCACACAGCAGCTCAGCTGTGGTGGTGGTTATAGTGCTGACCTTCAGGGTAGCTGGGCCTGGGGAGGCGTCCAGCTCCGGACGTTTCTGTTGCAGGGGCTCCACTTTAGCGGACAGGAGGCTGTTGCCCCCGGGGCTGCTAGCTGGAAATGGGTTTTTGATGGGAGAGAGTGAGGAACCGGGAGTTTGAGAGGGTAGAGAGGATTTGCCATCCCTTGACTCTGGTTTGTTCTTTTTCTTTTTAGACAGTTTGTGTTTTTTCACTGCCCCTGCCTGATTGTCTGCGTTCTCTGGACAGTGTTGAGGGGTCGCCCCTCTACTCACTTGCTTTTGCTTGGGTAGAGCGAGAGAGAGCTTGGGAACACTTTTCTCTTTCTGCTTTTCCAGCTGGTAACGCCGAATAGCCTCCTCTATTCCGTCGTCGCTGCTGCTGCTGCTGCTAGAGTCTGCTTCCTCTTCGAGGTGGCGAAGCGGTTTTGTGGACTGTCTGCCTCCTCCTTCATGTCTGTCTTTCCTCTTCTCCTGCTGGTAGCGCTGAATGGCCTCCTCAATGCCGTCATCGCTGCTGCTGTCACTGTCAGACAAGTGTTCCTCCAGCTTCATAGACTTCTCCGGCTTGCTGTTCCGCGCGGGACCCTTCAGTCTGTCAGAGAGCAGGTACGCATTAGAGGGGCATCTCTTCTTTTCGAAAGAGGCCAATTTCTTCACCACGGCAGCTTTGCTCGTGTCCATTCTCTTGAAGGGATTCTCTTTGCACGTGGGTTTCTTACTTCTTACACGTTTTTTCACGGTCGGCGGTGCGGTGTTCTCAGTACACGTTTTTACACTTCTCAGGACCTGGTTGCTGGCAGTTAAAACCTTACTGCTGTCAGAATGTTCCGGAATGGTTGCAGGAGCCTCCCTCCGGGGCGTCTTGGGCGGCTGTAGGACGTTAACCGCCGCCTCCGGCTCTGCCTTGCGTTTGTGGTCGTCTTTTTCCTTCAGGTACTCCTGTATCGCCTCTTCGATGCCGTCGCTCGAGTCGTCGCTGTCAGCACCCGGGCTCTCGGAATCTACATCGGAGGAAGCTTCTGGCAGCGCCAGTGAGACGTCAGGGTGGGTGGGAGGAATAGGGCCTCTGAATTTGGGACTGGGACCTGTCAACGCAGGAGGTCCCCTTCGGTCCTTGAAACCTTGGCCCTGGGAACCCCGGGCTCCAGGCTCCTGTCCCGGTTGTCCCGACAACACATGGTTCAGCTCCGTCTTGTCGCCCATGTCGAGTGAGGACTGGGTGCTCCTTAGGCTCTCTATGATCATCTGGACCTTCTCTGGGATGGGTGTTCCAGTGGTGGACAAGTCGCTGTCAGAGTCATTGAAGCACAGGGGTAGACCGCTAAAGCCTCTGGGCGGACCGACGCACGAGGACCTCCATTCTGAGTGAATAGCCGCAACTGGAGGCACATTCATCAAGTACATTATAGTGTGGTGACGGGGTGGGCGGGAGCATGGGAACTGCCTCTGACCACACTCACATCTTTACACCTGAAACACAGAGGGGGAACCAGTTACAGCTTTTGTATTCACATTGTGCAGCGTGCAGGTGATCTTTCTGATTTTGATATTCAGAGGCCACGCCCATCATTTTAATCATTCAATTATGGAACTAGAGATTTAATTATATGCTTATGATAGGCTGTTGATTGTTTTCTATTACATTGTTCAGCTACTACAAACACAACAAATCCAGATATCTGATAGGCAATATGCAGAGGATGCATGGTGTGAAAAAATTGTTAATTAGCTACATAATCTACATCTCAGTCTTTTTAATTAAAACCTATTGGAAAACTGTTATTTGCCTAGACCAGGGGAGTATGTTAAACGTCTGGAAGGATTCTGTACATAGGAATGGTCTTTGATCTCTACATGTTTTCCAACAAAAATAAGTCTCAGTGACTTTTTCCTGATTGTGAGGGTTTTAGATCAGGAGTGCCCATTATATTGACTACTGCATTTTATGGCAAAGAATGAACGTTCTTTGAGAAAATGAATTAGTATACACAAATAATTTCCAAATGTTCCCCCATTGTAGCTACAGCAATGCAGAACGTGCCTACCAGAATATTAATTTCTTATGATTAATTTATCACCACAACCAATTAGGTTATTCTACTGATACGTCATGCGCGAATGCACTGTATCAAACTAGCAGGTGTAAAGGAGCGGTCATGTGTAGCGCGATACTCAAACCTGCCGTAGTGCCTCCACTGTCTGTCAACCCAGTATAGTCATAAACAACGTAGCCGACTTTCCAGGCGGCAGTATCCCGCTGAGGAAGAATAGAGGGCCGCAACCCGTTTAGAACTATATAGTGCATTTACGCGCTGTTTCGTCAAATAAAACAACAAAATAAAAAAAAGCTTGTGATCACGAACAAAACGTGGACAGCCGAGTTAACTATGCTACACGTAGTCATACTAGAAAGCCAATCGCTCCAAACAGACGACAGTTCATGTCCAAATTGCGATAGCCGTCATGGACATGCATTAGCTTGAAAACGACTTTTTAAAGCAGGATCCCAAAATAATTTAGTTCCCATCCAAAACGGTAAACATAACTCTTTACCTATATTGACCACATGAACATCATTTGCAAAAGGATTTTACTTGAGAAACAATTCATTTACAACAAAATCCTGCCCGAATGTCGAGGGCATTGTCTCCAAACCTCAACGCCCGGGTTGTCGCATAGCCACCCTCCGCAGTTAACGTATCCCTCTAGCGGCTCGGGCTGCACTGATGCCCGGTGTGTACAACTAGGAGACACCGCAGACCAACCATACTCCTCCGCTACACGGCCACTTATCTTTCAAACCCTCTCTTCACGTTGTCATCGTATCAAAATACACGGGTAATTCGACAATACTTTTCACAATAACTATATTAATTAAAAGTACAACACAGGTGAGATCTGGAGAGCTCATTGAGCCTATTCGGTGACTTGAGAAATATACTGGCGGGCCTCCTACACAACCGGCATTTTTCTGCGAAGAAAACCTTTGTATTGTGCACCTCAACAACCTCTAAATATTCCCGTGTAGGTGTAGGCAGATGGTATATCGTCACATTGACGTATCTTGTTAAACTTACCTGATTATGGTTGAGTCGCCCGTACACGTTAATTTATTTTCACCCAGTTTCGCTGGTTTCCCTAGCTAATTCGATTTCAGTATCCACACACAGCATCAACGAATCCGCGCAAACCGAGCACACCGCCTCCACAGCACCCCTTCCTCCCCACCTCCGACAGGGTCTTTATTAAAGAAACAGTATCAACGCATCCGACAGTAAAGTTGACCGCGACCGACTTTAAAGTTCCTCAGATGCGCAGCTAGAACACTTATATGTGATTCCGATATTCTTGATATGGACGGCCAGCCATTAAGGGCATAGGCTTAATTCAAACGCAAAAGCTGATAACGTTACAAATACACTATACATGTTTTAAAAGTACATGTATACATTTTACATGCATATATATTTTTTGCAATAATTTAACCTTTAATGTCAAAAGCACATTACCACATTTCAAGTTATAAGTGATCAATAGTACGAGTTAATTTCACACACATAAACTTATATGCTAACAAAACTGTATAACAAGAAGATGCATGTGGAACTTAACATACGAACAGTAGCCTTCCAGAAAGGAAAGGGAAGTCTTTGATTTGTAGAGGCCATGTAGAATATCGGCACCCAATTTGAAGTATAGCATTTTGTTGTTTCACGGACACGCATTATATCATTGTGAACTTCTAAATTAAACATAGAAAACTGAAATATCATAAATGGATCACATAACACCACAGTTTTCATAGCAATAATACACTATCTCAGGTGTAGCCAATAACCATTATCATGCACAAAGATTCATATGATTTCTCGATAAAAACCTAATAAGAAGAGCTCAGAATAAATTCATCTGTTTCTGTGGGTCCCCTTTTTTGGGTAGTCAGTTACAACGCAAATACCACGACTACCAAGGAACTACCAAGGAACCAATGACTACCAAGGAAATGAAAGGACAACGTTGGCAAACGTCACGGATCTGGAGATTTTAAAGACATCGAATATCCCTTGGCACCCTGTTATTCGGATAATTTAGTTGGTGCAAAAAACATATTCAGGAAATTCTGTAGCCATGTGGCAAAACGTTGTGTGGTCTGATGAATCCAAACCCAACATGGCACATTCCAAAACAACACCTACTTACATCACTGAAGTTCGTCTTTCAACATGATAATGAACCGAGGTACACGGCTACTCGAGTGCAAAGGAAAAACAAGCTAAATGTTACCGAGTGGCCCAGTCAGAGCCCTGACCAAAATTCCAAAATGTGTGACATGATTGTAAGATTGCTGTAAATGAACGCACCCGGATGATCTTTAAACAGATTTGTAAAGAAGAACTTTAAAATATTGCCAAATTTAGGCATCATAAATTCTGTCAAAAACAGAAACACGTATTATTATCCGCAAGCGTCCACGCCTGACCTTTTACGTTCAGTGTGTGTTGCATTGTATCCAACTGTAGTTATTTAAATTACCACGAGATGGTGCTGCATGCAAACACAAAACCTACTTTCTCACATCTCCCAGCTCCGCACATTTCGCTCTCCTCAGCTATTTTAGCACCAAATCTGCATTTAGCTCTTATCACTACCTTCTGACTTTTGAATCAACACCTCTTCATCTAATTTCTCTCTCAACAGTCTCATCACACTCCTCCCACCTTTACTATTTCCTCATCTATTTTTTGTTTTTCTCCTCGCCCGATCCATTCACCTAGCTGTACCCTGAGCAGTTTAATCTCCGGTTTACGATGACACTTGTGTTCCAAACAGCTCGAGTTTGAACGTTAGACTCTGCGACACACAAGCGGGAGGCATGACATTAAGAGACTGGAAGCAGATAAGTAATGGTTGCATTTCATATATTATCCATTAGGGGATTGGTTTTCTTTTCCCTTCATAATCATCCACACACGTTTACGGTTCACGTACAGGGAAAGACAGTATTTCAGGGCGTACATGTGCAACAACGAACAGAAGAAAACCAAAACGATCATCAAAACTGGCACAACTGGATAATCACCATGTTCCCTGCCCTCTCTAATCCCTGCCTCGCCCCTTGAGCCGCACCTATAAGAGAGAGAACGCTGCAATCCGTGGGCGCAGGTGTGTGTAATTGGGGAGTGCACAGACCGCCTATCCCCTTGGGAGGGTGCTGTCTGGCGGTCTTCTGTTGGCTGGTCACTGAACCTTCACTATATATACACGATATAACCAAAGGTATGTGGACACCCAACATTTCAGGTGTTTATGCCAGATCCATTGCTCACAGGTGCATAACATTCTGCAAATAGCCAAGATTTTCACACAAACGTTGGCAGTACAATGTGTCCCATTAAAGAGTTCAGTGACTTTAAATGTGGCACGGTCAAATAATTTCTGGCCAACTAAATCTGCCCCGGTCAACTATCAGTGCTATATTTGTGAAGTAGATGCTTCTATGAGCAACAACAGCCCCGCCATGAAGTGGTAGGTGTGAACTCACAGGAACTCTGAAGCTCCTCTGGAGAGACGGAAGAATGTCCCTGGAGAAAGGGAGCCCACTGTGCTCCTGGAAGCCCTCAATGCTTTAGCCATTTTGTTTGTAACCCTCCCAATATCTATGCTTTTACATCATTCAATCTCAAGGTCTATGGACACTTCCTTTGACTTCACGGCTTGGTGTTTGCCCAGTCGTGTGAAGAATCAAGTGAAGAATGTGAAGCTTCTAATTCATTTCTGAAGGAACTGAATGTAGTATATTAAACTTAAAGTATCAAACCACTGAGTAAAACCTATTTTTATAGAATTTATAACTTTATAAATAAATGTTAGTGTCTGCTGTAATAAAGTGGAAGAAATACATTAATGTCCCTTTTATTTTACAAACTATATGATTTGTATCTTACTGCAAACATTTGGGAAGTCTTTTGGGGTTCTCCACTGAATTCTACTTAGGGTATGGCAAGTACAACATGTTTGCTCTGGTGCTGTACTGTCGCTTTATAATATAAGTAGGTGGATGCTTGTATTAGTACTATTGTTCTCTTAGATTTGTCAGTGTTGACACTTCCCAATAAATGCCATGAATTGACATAATCGTCAACTTTAAGACACTCATGTTCTCTTACTGACTGTAGTCTATTGACATACATGTCAAAGTGTTGATACACAACCTTTTCTTTTGTATGACATGTATTGAGTGCCTGGTTTACCTCTGAATTGTCTGAGAAAAGCACAGACATGATTTTACATTTTTATATTCTGTAAAAGGACACAAACCAAACACCTGGGACTGCACAGAGATGTATATATGATGGAAAGAGATGTACAGTATATATGATGGAACGAAGGAAAGAGATGTGCAGTATATATGATGCAAAGAGCCTGGGGAGGGAGGCGGAGGATTTAAATACTGTTAGGAGGGAGAGAACAAGGTGATATAAGAAGGAGGAAGTGTGAAGGGCAAGATGGAGAGTGGGAGGAAACCCATGGAGGAGATGTCAAAGTTCAGTTGGAACCAGGTCCCTGGTGTGCTCCAGTCTTTTAATTCAACCAGCTGTTTTAAACTCCCATTTTTATAGAAATACTGATTAATTTGCACTGTCCCTGTCAAAACATTGAAAAGATATGAAGGACTCATTTAAAAGCATTAGGATGATTGTTTTTATAGATCAGTCTTGAGAGTGGTATACATTGGTGTCTAAGTAGGAAACACATCCAAATAATTGCTGTAGCGTCTTAGAATGACTCCCCTGGAGTGAAAATCACAACAATAACATGACACTTACATTAACGAATGAACGATTCATTAAGTGTGAATGACTGTAATTGATGATAAAATGCTTGGATTTGTCATTTTTTGTTGACAAGGGTGTCCTTAAAGAGGCTTACTGGTTGTTAGAAAGTGAATTAATTAGTCCACATATCCAACAAATAGAACATGCATCTATTTTCCACTCTGGTGGGACAATGACTTTATTGTAGGTCACTCACAGACAGATGTGAGAATGGCTGATTTTGCAAAGTTGTTTTTTTGGCCAAAGTTTGCAAAACATTACACAGACACCCACACACACACTTGTGTTATCATCCATGTAGAGACCTAAGAAGTAACCTTGACCAAGAAATCTATGTTACCCTTTTTAGCAGTAAACCAAATCCTTAGCTAAACTTAACCTTGCACCATGGCCTAACCCTAACCCATGGCCTAACCCTAACCCTAACCCATGGCCTAACCCTAACCCATGGCCTAACCCTAACCCTAACCCATGGCCTAACCCTAACCCATGGCCTAACCCTAACCCATGGCCTAACCCTAACCCTAACCCATGGCCTAACCCTAACCGGTAATTTGTAATTCTAAAGTTAGCACCAATTATAACACTATGTAGTCTCACGATTGTACGCACACACACAGTCAGTAAGTATAGAAATGGCTCGGTTTTAAGGACAATGTCATGTCAGATAAAAAGGAGAGGTGATAACAACTGCTAAAGATCCCACAGTGTGTGTGTGTGTATCTTCCCAGGGTGTGTGTGTGTATCACCCCAATGTGTGTGTATCACGCCAGGGTGTGTGTGTGTATCACCCCATAGCCTTCTGCTTGCTGGTCCTTTAGCTCCACCCCTTGACCCCACAGTGTGATATTGATTGTAGTTGAAAATCTATCTAATATCACTCTCAGCAGGTTGGCAACCACGGCCAACTGCACTTGACAACCCTGTTTGACTTATTTGAATAGAATGCGTTCTAGAGGGAGCTTTCAGTCGACCGGTCAGAAACAGTCTCAGGGAATTAATGAGTGTATTTTTGATGACACGACATTGACTAAAATAACAGCATCTGTACTCTGTGCTTGAGCTCATAACGCTTAGCTTTGTGCCAGATGGGTATCTCAAAACCCCTTAAAGAGGGTAGTGAATCATGACATAATCACACAGCACGAACACATACAGCATGTCGTCATCAGAGATATAGGATTTTTTATTAAAAGCAAAGATGAGAACATTTCAATGTAGACTTTGGAGCTCTGTAACAACGTTGTCTCGCTTCCCCTCCTGGGATCGTGTCAGTTGTTAAACCCCCAAAACAGTGTTCCTAAAGGGGCCTTGTCCCTCGAATGTCCCATTCGAGGGACAAACCCTCCCCCAGGGGTGCAGCTGTAACATCTTACCTCGTTAGGGAGAGAGGATGACATCATCAACAGCCATTTCCTTTTCCCCAAGGGTCCTGTGGGTTCCCCGAGGGTTCTTTGGCTCTCTGCACCTACGGCTGTTTTTGTGGAACATCTGAAAACACTGGAGCTTAAAACAGGTCTTTAGGGGATGCTATTCTCTCCAAACAGCTGTGGACGAGGAGAAATGAAGTGACATCTGTTTTTAGAAATGTGGCAGTTAAACTACAGCATCTACTAGTAACTAAAGTTATGAGAAAGGAAATGTTACCTTACAGAGCTCTGGAACAGTATTCTTACTCCTTCACTATTTTCCACATTTTGTTATGGACTTCATTTGCAATTGATTTACCACGCAATGAAAAATGACAAAGCATTACATTTTTTTATGTTAATTGTGTGTTTAATTTTTAACAAATATTTAATAATAATAAAAATTCAGACCATATATACAGGGACGTGCACAAGGGCGGCTAAGGTTGCCCAGGCAACCACCAGTATGCCCTCTGAGGGTGAAAAGTCAACTCACGTTGCCCTTCTGAGGGTGAAAAGTCTGGTGGTTTGCCCTTTTTTCAGGTCAGAGCAATGGCCCCTCAAAATTCCTGTGCACGTCCCTGCATATATAAATATATAAAGTGGGGAGAACAAGTATTTGATACACTGCCGATTTGGCAGGTTTTCCTACATTCAAAGCATGTAGAGGTCTGTAATTGTTATCATAGGTACACTTCAACTGTGAGAGACAGAATCCAGAAAATCACATTGTATGATTTTTAAGTAATTAAATTATTTTTGGTGTTTTCCATTAGTTCCAGACCTTCTGTGCATCATGTCGAAGGCACAGGATTTCCTCAAACAGGAGATTCGTTTCTTCCTACTCTCCCATGTGCTCTTGTGAATTCCATAATGTCAATGTCACCTGCCCGTTCAAGCTTAACAATGTTGTCATCAGCTGTCCGTCAGGTGCTCTTGGAGACTACTTCAATGAACTTGACACCTTGATAATTTAATTTCCTGACGATGGCTCATAAATCATATTGCTGGATGACTTTCAACTCCAAACCCCTGCCTTCAATGAATATATTTCTACCACTTTCCTTTCCACTCCTATTTTTACCTCACCGAGTCTCCTCAAACTCACGGGACAGGCAATGCACTCGACCTCATCTAAACTAGATGCAGCCTTTCAACTAATCTCCCCACTTTAGGTCGGATCACGACTTTGGTGAAGATCTATATTTTATCTGCCGTTTTATGCTCTATTAGACAGGTAAGCGGTGAAAGATAGAGGAGAGTTGTTTTCTGTGAGACCTCGAGTCTCCAACCCATGCTGCTGTAGTACATGGGTAACGGAGTCAGCGGTTTAGAGCGCAGCACCACCCTTGGCCACTCATCAATATTTTCTCTCAGTCTTCTCTTCCCTCCTGCCGTCTATTACTTTAACCATCATCTCGCCCATCTCCAAAATTCTTCTCCCTTATGTCTTCTGCCATTTTCACTCCACTCTCCTCCATGTCCACATCTTATTACTCACTGTACCCTGTCCTCCCCATCTAGCGCTCACCTCCTGCTACGTGGCTAAGAGACTCCCAGAACAGGGCAGCTAAATTGAGGCAGACAAAACTCCACCCTATTTTCAACCTATTCTTACTACCTTTTGCTTAAGCCACTCTTTTATCACTCCAAATGTCAAGCTTCTCAATCAACCCCCCGCACCGGTTTCAAAAAGCGCTTTGAAAAGAAGGTTGACTTGACATTATCTTCCGATTTTGTCAGCCTGTTGGGTCCATTGGTTGTCCTCACACCAAACCTGTCCATGCATTCACACTGCCCATCAGTCTCCCCTCTGTTCTGTATCCTCCAAGGTCAATCCACTGCGTCTGACACCATGAAACATCCTCTCCACCCTCTCTGGGCTTGGCGTCTGTCACTGCAACTCTGGGATTACATCCTACCTAGCAGGCCACTTCTACCAGGTTAGGTGGAGCGACTGTCCTGCATTCTCTGGCTACTTTTTCCCAAGGGCTCGATTCGAGGCTCTTACCTCTTTTCTCTGTACACTCAAGTCCTATTAAACTAACTCCCTCCTTCTGACATTGCTGAGTGCCTGTCAGACCATCACAAGCTCAACCTCTCTTCCTCTGGGGAAGGCTCATCCAGTCTAAGACTGTTCCATCGCACTTGACATTTCCACTACACCGCTTCCCGGAATGCAAAGAAGCTTAGTGTAACCATGGACATCCAGTTGTTCTCCAGAAAAATGAAGGTAGTGACTCTTGCAGGTTAATACTCTGGTGTATTTGCAGTTGATTACCTCACAAGAAGCAGTGCAGGTACAACCCCAGGTTTTAATCCAAGTACTACTCCAGGTACTATCCAAGTTCTACTCCAGGTACTATCCAAGTACTACTCCTGGTACAAATTCAAGTACACCTCTAGGTACTATCCAAGTTCTACTGCAGATAATACTCCAGGTCCTAATCCAGCAACTAACCTAGGTACTTCACCAGGAGACTCATGCAACTGACTCATGCAACGAGCTGCAACGTATCCAGGTTGTGACCAAACTGATGTTAAACTCTCCTAAATTCTCTCATTTAGATCAGATCCTCTCCTCACTCCTATGTGCATAAATATTGAAGCATATCTTGTGACATGAAGAAACATAATTACAAACATGATAAAGAAAGGTCAAAAATAGTCTTTAACGATTAAACTGGGCTTTCTAGAGGACTGTTTTCAGAGAGGTTCCTTGAGAAAGGTTTTTGAATGGCAATAGTTTTGCTGCTGTGACTTCTAAGTATATTATAATGTGTTAAATGGCTAATTTGTCTCTGTGCCTCATGCCAGAATCTATATAATTGCATGACATTTGTCCAAAGGCAAAATGTGTCAAAGTGAATGAAAAATCCAAAATGTTCAACCTTTCGTAGCTGCACCATGAATCTATGATCATTTTCCAATTTTGACGGACATCTTGAGGTCAATATTGCATTTCAAAAGTCGGCAAGAATATCAACCCTCTGTTGGTGTGGCATTTTACACCCAGCCACGGTCCAATACCACCCTTACCAGGGTATGTAAATGGCAGGATTGACATCGATGGGAGCTTATGGACGATCCTGCTGAATTCTTGGCAGCTGGTGAGAAAATGTTTATCTAGTCGCTGTGACTTTTACCCAGAATAAGGCCCAGGGGTTCAGAGCTGAGATCAACGTGAAAGGTTTTCTATAAAGAATGCATGCTGCATGAGCGAAGGGCTAAGGTTGAGGAACTGTGTGGTTGTGTGAGGGAGAGGGTTTTGGGAATGTGAAACGTGTGTGCATTTGCTTCTGAGTATGTGCGTCCTTACATTTCCAAGAGTGTGTGTTTAACTCCCCTAATCGAGCTATGCTGTGACACTGCTTTAAAAGAGCTTTTTGGGCAGCACTTAGAAAAATCCTCAGAGCCAAGCGCTTCTGTCATCCACCATTGACCACTGGAACTAAAATGTATCACCTCTCTCTTCAGACCTCATCCGGCACTTGCAGCAAGGATTTGACCAAGAAATGAAAGATCCCAACCCGACCTCTCTGGAACCCTCCGGTTGTAGTTCTCAGGTTCTACTTGACCAGATTGCGGCACACAGTAATTGAACCGTATTGCATTGCAGAGTGTCAGAGCATTGGCCTTTTTGAATTGGCTCATGAATATACATGAAGAAGTGTTGTGTTTTTAGTATGTGGTTTCATGAAACCTTTATAGGCTAAAATACCCTGGTAATTTACCTTCATTAGATAAAACATCTATTTTTCAAGAGGAACCTGGTTAGACAAATAGTTGTGAATGTGAACTGCTCCAATGAGTACTTGGTTCATTCTGTTTGTAAATATGATGTGGGACTACTAGGGCAGTACACTTACCACCTAGTGGCCATCTAGTTACATTATTTAGCATTGTCTAGAATCCCTCAGAGTTCCCCTAGACAACCAATTCATACAGTTTTTAAATATATTGAGGATTATTCAGAATATAGCAAAAATGATCAAAAAGCCATGTACATTATTACATTAATTTAACTAGCTAAGCCAATTTTGAACTTATTCTCCTAACGATTGTAAGTAAACACTAAGTTGGACATAAACATAATTAAAAGCAGTGTATGGGAAAAGGCAGTAGATCAATACATACAACAAACTAGAAATATCATATGAGGTGAAGCATATAAATAAATGGTTAAGCTGCTTTGCAGGTGCTTGGTGGGGTAGAAGGCATTGTTTTTTAAGAATTTGGAGTGTTGGAGGTGTCACGTTTGAGTCTTTTTCAATTTGTTCCAATCATTGGTGACAGAGAACTGAAAAGGATAACAGCTAAAGGAGCTGTTGACTTTAAAAGTTACCAGTGTGTAGTATCTACCCAAGCGTAGCTTTCTATTTGGTAAGCAGACATTTTATGCTATATGCCTTAAGTAAATGGGAAATGTGTCTAAGAGGGATTTCTAGATAAGCCCGTACCAATTAGACTGAAGTGCGTATGCATAAATTGTCAGCTAAATCATCAGCTAAATTGTCATCTTATTTGAAAAACAACCTATTTGTTTATTTTATATACACTGCTCAAAAACATTAAGTACACGTAACAGTCACAGTATTACCCCAAGTCAACAGGTGCACTGAAGAGGCAACAGCAAGACAACCCCCACAACCGCCAAAGACAATTGTTCTCTCCTTGTCCTCCCTGGCTGATTCTTATCTAGTTTTTCGTTGTGCTATTATCCTTTTCACTACTGGTAACATGAGGCGGTACCTGCAGCCCATTCAGGTTGCACAATTTGTCTATACATGTCTATATCTATACATGCCAGCAAGAAGGCTTGCTGTGTCTCCCAGTACAGTCTGAAGAGCATGCAGGATATACCAGGAGACTGTTACACGAGAAGAGCAGGAAAGGGCCGTAGAAGGAGCACTGCTAGAGCCCTACATAATGACCTCCAGCGGGGTACTGGTGTGCATGTTTCTGACCAAACGGTCTGCAACATGAGGGTGGCATCAGGGCTCAACGTCCCCTAGTGAGACCACTGCTCACAGCCCAGCATCGTGCAGCAAAATTGGCTTTCGCCAAAGGACACCAATATTGTCAGGTCCGCCACTGGTGCCCCGTTCTCTTCACAGATGAGAGCAGGTTCACACTGAGCAGGTGACATAGTATGGAGACACCATGGTGAACGTTATAATGCCTCTGCATGAAATCTTGCTTTGTTTTATTCCACTTTGTCCTCATATATAAATGATTCAGAAACATTACATTAATGCTAAAATGACTTATTAGTGATGCTAATGCATTGTATACGGTTGGATATCATAGTTTTTTGATTATAAAACCATAGGGAATCTAGACTTTCAAATCATCCTGTTAAATGTGTGCTGAAAAGTAGAAGTAATAATAATAATGATGATAATGATGAGAAGTCATTCAGTTATTTGCCACAGAGCAAATTTGTCCTGCTTACCGTAAAGAAAGGCAAACATCAAGCTTGCGGTGACAACTGAATGCAACACCACCTGTGGGGTTTGGAGCCCAGATTGGACGGTTAAACCGCCCCCGTGCTTGGTGGGGGAAGTGGTTGTGATTAAATCAATGGGATTAAGAGTTAGCAGGATAACCTGGGGATGGTTCTGTTCAGGTTGTCCATGTCTGCTTGGTTCCCTGTAAATATAGAGGACTACATTTGCCATATCGCAAAATAGACATTATTAGAAAACAGACATTGTATTTGCAATGTGTTCGTGCAACGTGTTGCAGTAGGGGGGTTGGGACTTTTATTGTGGTTGAGCTGTTCTGATTGGATATACGCTGAGAGCCCTGATTAGACACTCGACAGCCAGCTAACAATGCTGTTCAAACGGGAGCTGTCCAAAAGTGAGATGCGGCGATGTTCACTGTTTCGCCATAACACTGGGACACATTCACGGTCGCCATGGAGTCACTTACGAGAATGAATGTATCCATTATCTCAATATACACATGCTGTTGCTGAGTGTGCTTGAGGGAGGGGATGAGACAACCAGAAGAGAGGATGAGAGGGGATGAGACAACTAGAAGAGGGGATGAGAGGGGATGAGACAACCAGAAGAGGGAATGAGAGGGGATGAGACAACCAGAAGAGGGTGTGGGTGTCGGTGTTTCCGCCAGCGCGTTTCTCCTACAGCTGAATGGCCGGCGTGTGCACAAGTGAGGACAGGGGACTTCATAGCGCCTGCGGAAAAGAAGAGACAACATTTCTCTGCAGAAGAACCATGCAGAGGCTACACAGACACTCCCCGGCAGGCCCCTCCCTAAAGCGCACTCAGAAGTGTGTATATTGGAATAATTAATGAATACACCCCCCCAATTATAGAACCTGATTAACATTGATGAAAGGCCCGTTGCTGGGAGTATGAGGATTAGATTCATGAGATTACACCCTACTCCACTCCTTCAGGTAGGATGCACATTACCTCCTGTTAGTATGAGAATGAGATTCATGAGATTGCACCCTACTCCACTCCTTCAGGAAGGATACAGATTACCTCCTGGGAGTATGAGGATTAGATTCATGAGATTACACCCTACTCCGCTCCTTCAGGAAGGATACAGATTACCTCCTGGGAGTATGAGGATTAGATTCATGAGATTACACCCTACTCCACTCCTTCAGGAAGGATACAGATTACCTCTTTTTTTTTTACTCCTCCAACCTTCACATTTCCCTGTTCACTCCAGAGCCCCGTTTCTAAAGCCCTGAAATAAAACCTTGCAGTGATTTGAACTAACATTCCAAATATATATATATATATATTTTTTAAGGCTACAAACTCTGTCTGTCTGGTGTAACGGATATTGCCATTGCACAAACAGGACACAGTCCCTCTGCAATGATTTGGAGCCAAAACAATCTTTGTGTGACGATATAGGCTAAATAGTAGAAACTTGTTCCTGAAAGAACACTGGGCCACCACTTGCAATTTCTGTCTTCTGCTTAGCCAACATTTGCAATGATGATGAAAGAATAGTCAATTGCTTGTTTCACTGCATGCCTGCTTTGCTTGCATTTGATAAGATGCCTCGATTGCTGCATTAACTCCTCACTTGGGTTTGAAAGAAAAACAGTAATAAACAGTATTTTAACTTGGCATGCCCTACTAACATCTTTTGATGATGAGAAGATAACACTGTTTTTGTTCGTTTGATTATGTTGCCAACATAGCTAGATCTTACTCAGCAGCAAGAAAATCATGAAACCACTTGACTTCTTTTTTGTATTTTAATACAGCTTTTTGAAATACTGTTTCCACAATAGACAATGTGTTTACTTTATACCTGGGTGGTATGACAAACTAATTCAGTTCTGAAAGCCAGATTTTGGCCTTACTGAAACTGTAATGCAAATTGTCATATTTCCTTGCAGTCACAATTGAATAAAAGAGCCCTCCATCAATTGTTTTTTTCAATTATCCATATTTTTGATGCCACTAGAAGAAGAAGCTGTTTAACTGCCTGTCAATGATACTTTCTACACAGTTTTGAAAAGGTTTTATAATCCAAAGAGAAAAACTAAAGTTGATTTTGACTTCGAGGTACCCCAACACACAGAACCCGATTATGCGATTGTGTAGTAGCAGAGTTTTTAGAGCTTTTTTCACCACTCCAGACATGACATTTCTTCTAGGACAATTTTACTTTTCTGTAGAAAACATGCCTTTCCACAGTTGCTAGGAGACTGCTGGGCCTCAGGTATCACCGATCTACTTTGTATTGATCTGGAGCCCTTTCGGACTTTACTAGGGGAATTAGAGCTACAAGTCATAATGTTGGGTTGCAATGGTGAGTGCAAAAAGAAAACTACAAGAAACAAATGTGCAGCTGCCATATGCTTATTTAAAGAGAGCTTCAGGGAATTGAACTCAATGTATAGAATTATTTGGTTTAAGTGTTAGAACAAATGTAATTATTATGTTAACAACATTTTAGTGGCATGGGTATTACTCTGTCACCAGACGGTAAAATGTATCTTTAATAGATTAAAAAAAAATTTTTTTCAATGAAAGTCATTCAACCTGGGTGACTACAGATGTTATTACAGATTCTCGCTATCCAATATGTATTTCATGTTTTGCAACACAATTAAAAGTCACTTCTTCGTTACCATTTACCTTAATTGCGGGCCTCCATCATTACCTCCACAGCTAACACATTGGCATCACTTTATCAATTATGGTTTCAACACTTGTTCTGAACTTGTAAAATTCATACTAGTGGCCCCTGTAACTATATAAAACTAACAGCATTTAACACGTGTCTATCAAATGAGAATGTTTACTTACATATTATTTGTACTAATAACAGATTCCCTAAAACGTTTTGCCATTTGGTTTCCTGGTAGTACCAATATAAGCGCTACATTTTTACTAAAGATAATTCTGTGAAAGTTATTTGCTAATTATGACTAATTGTGACCTAATTTAAATTGCGTACACACATGCTTCCCTATTAAAACATGCATGTAAACACATTCACATGAGGAAGAAGCAAATATCTAAAACTTCAGGCTAACGGATGGAGATGACTTAGAAGATGGCGGGACTAGAAAGACAAGCTCCAGTCTGACAGGCAGGGATATTGTGGGATATGCTCAGCTTGCCATGAGAATTTCCAGGTCTATTTTGTCTCACCAGTTCAGACTTCAGCCAGGCGGGGGCAGAAGTGTTCTGTCTCTTAGATTGAATGTTGTTTAACCATGCCTTCCCTTCTGTCCCTTCCAATCTTCAATTATCCTAGTTTATTTTCATCCTTCTCTTTCGTTATGAATCTTTTTCACCTGTGAACAAAAAAAAAGATGTAACCTCCCTCCATTCATTGCCCATAAAACATATGACAGTTCATTCTGACCTCATGGGCAGATGTTAAATAATGTATTTTCAAAAGTATAGTGATACTTCTAGGATCTCAAATTAGATCAGTGTAGCCCGACCAATACAGCAGAACAAGTAAGACAAAGACTCGGGGGATTGTCAAACAACAGCATGTGGGCCACTCCCATGTTGTCTTCACACTAGTTATGTGAACACAATAACACAGTGCTGCATTTGCCTGATGACAAACTCTCAGGACGGCCAAGGACACGACACTGGGGTGACTCTGGAATGAGCTTCTGGGTTTGATTTGATTTGGAGAGGGGGATCGGAGTCAGGAGGAGGAGAGGAGATGAGAGAAGGATCAGAGGGGGGAGTCCTCGGTTACTTTCTGAAATGAGCTTTCGGAGAGAGAGAGAGCGATCTGGGCGCCCCTAAAAGGGGAGAGAGGGAGGCGCACAGAGTGGGGAGCAACACTGGAATGGATTTGTTGCATCTGGCGAGGGCGCTCATCTGGGATGGGATGGGGAGAGTGGAGATGGGAAGGTTGCGGAGGGAGAGAATCAGTAAAATGGATTTGTAGCGCTTGTGTAGATTAGCCGACAGGACGGTCCGATCGATCCCAGACTCCATCGCTCTGCAAAAAAAAAGGCCTTTGCTTTACTCATTAATACCACTGGAATTGGAGGTAGGATTGAAACCTGTGAAACATATGGGGTGTCTATCCCCTTCTCTTTCTGGCTTTTGCTGCAAGGAATTTCGGTATCGCACACTTGCACATGTTCTCTGACCTGCACATGTTCTCTGACCTGCACATGTTCTCTGACCTGTCCATGTTCTCTGACCTGTCCATGTTCTCTGACCTGTCCATGTTCTCTGACCTGTCCATGTTCTCTGACCTGCAAATGTTCTCTGACCTGTCCATGTTCTCTGACCTGTCCATGTTCTCTGACCTGCACATGTTCTGTGACCTGTCCATGTTCTCTGACCTGTCCATGTTCTCTGACCTGCACATGTTCTCTGACCTGTCCATGTTCTCTGACCTGCACATGTTCTCTGACCTGTCCATGTTCTCTGACCTGTCCATGTTCTCTGACCTGTCCATGTTCTCTGACCTGCCCATGTTCTCTGACTTAGGAAGGGCTTTGGTTTGATCATGCTTGGTTCTCAAGCAGGCGGCGTTCCAGGCTGCGAACAAGTCTGCTTGGCATGTCACGTTCCCTGTGCTGCGGTGGGACTTGCTAGAGGAGACTTTCTAGCAGAGGCATCATTTTGTGAGGTGAATTCACAGCTCTGAGCTAATGACCTGTTCATTTTGTGTGGTGACAAGCAGTGCGAGTATGTCTGCACCATGACCATCTGGGCCAGCTTGTGTTCTGTGTGGCCCCTGAGTCACAGCCGATACATAAATAATAATAATAATAGCTGGAGATGTTGTTTTCTGATAATGAGAAAACTCACTACTGTAAAGTTTTTTTTTGTGGAAATGTTGTTTGGTTGTTTTTCTAATTGTGTATACGTGCACCATGCATTAATGTCTACACGTTTACTAGTTTAAACTATATATACTGCATTCATTTGTCTATATACAACCCTGTTTCCAAGAAAGTTGGAAAGCTGTGTAAAACGTAAATAAAATCAGAGCGCAGTGATGTGCAAAATGTAAAGATTTTGGGAATCTATGGTACACATTATCATTAAAAGATTCAGAGACTCTGGAGAAATCTCTGTATGCAAGGGACAAGGCAGAAAACCAATACTGGATGGATGTCTATCTTTGGGCCCTCAGGTGGCACTGCATTAAAACATACATCCAGAAATGCTTCTTTCTTTTCTGGGCTCAAACTCATTTGAGATGGACTGTGTAAAACCTTTTTGTGGTATGACAAATCAAAATGTATCCGTTTTGGTTACTAATGCACAGTTCAAATGCTGTGATGGTATGGGGGTGCATCAGTGCACATGGCATAGGTGACTTGCACACCTGTAAAGGCACCATTAACGCTGAACAATATATACAGGTTTTTGGGCAACATACGCTGCCACCCAGAGAAGGTATTTTTCAGGGAAGGCCTTGCTTATTTCAGCAAGACAATGTCGAACCAAATTCTGCATGTATTACAACAGCATGGCTCCATAGTAAATTGGCAACGATTTCAATGCTCAGATTGACACAGTTATTTTGTGCATTTAACAATTGAGACTTAGATTTTTTAAATGCAAATTGTTAAATTCTGTTTTTATTTACATTTCATTTCATTCAGTGTTTTAACTTTTTTAGAAAACTGACTGTACTATATGTTTACTTATCTTGGCTGCTTTAATATACAGATGGTCAAATATTTTTTTATGTACCAAAGGTAGGACATTTTTAGGCAGACCATTAGACCAGGGGAAATCAACATTTTCCTAGATATTTTTGGCAGATAATATCATTTAAAGACTGTATAAATCATCACACTATATATTTGTTGAGATTTCCCCTTGTAAAGTAGATAGTTGACATGAGCAATTCCATCTCTCTGTCGAAGGCATTCATTCATAGATCCATTAGAAACAAACCAGAATAATATTTACCCAAAAGAAACTCTGAGATTATAGAATACTCAAGCGCAACTTGGAATAACAGTGATTTCTAAAATGAAATCAAGGTTTGAAAAATCTTCCTATCCTCTCAGATGAATATGATTCAGATTTATTTCTGCACCTCTGAAAATCTGCTCTACTAGCAACCCCCCGGATAAGCTCATATTTCCTCTCGCTGATAGAGACAGCAGACAGGCTTATCATAATCATGTGGCTGCCACAAGGACTGACTTCAGCGCAGCGAAAAAAGTTTTGTTCTGACAGGATGGCTCATGCCTCCCGCAGAGCTGTTTGCGAAGTATCAAATCTAGGAAAAAAATGTTGGCTTCCATGTCTCCAGGTGGGATGTTTTGTGCAGCTGTCTACATTTAGAATGGCTGAATAAGTATTAACCGTAAGTGTAATACTAAATCATACTAAGTACCTGGCAACCTCCAAACGTATATGCGAAATCTCTCCTGTAATACATATCTGCATGAACCTGAGCCTAATCCCAGTCCTCCAGCTGGTGAGAACTGGGATTCCTTCTTAGAACAGATCGTTTAAGGTATAATATGTTATGTTGCCTCCCAACTACTGTTCAATCTTTAAACATGTCCTCCGCAAAACTCCCATCTGTGATATTCTGTTAGCCCCATCCTATTCTGAATTTATCTCCACAAACCTTCGTAATTTGGCTGCGAATAGAACTAGCACCAATTCTCAAACTGACCAATACCTCTGTTGTCCCCCATGCTCTTCATTGAGTTGCGTGGCAGTTGAATCTGTCAATCATTTATATTTTTACGTCAGCAGTCACAAAGTGCTTCTACAGAGATATGCCAAATGAGCCCAGATTGGGGTGACACCGAGAGGCCTGATTCCTATTTCATTCCCCCACTGAGTGAGAGACAATCGACAACGTTGGCTAACCATGTTCCAGATGTTCTCATATCAGCACCGTTCAACTAAATAAGATTGAAATAAACCTATGATGTATTATTCTACAAGGTCTCATCTCTTTACTTAACTGCACACAGGCAATACTGAGCGTGTTGTGTTCATCTGGGAGCAGAGAAAAGTATAAATGACAGTGGTCATTTATAACGAACGTCATTGTTTAACTAAACACCGACAAGAAAGTGATTAGGCAGTCATTCGCTTCTCAAGTTACTACAGACAATATATGAGGCAGAACTCCAATCCAAAATAAATCAGATTAGACAGCAATTGGCTAACCACATTTGAATAGAATATAGATTGTATAGTCATACGCTAACCATGTTCTAGTAGGATATTGATGACAGAGGCTATGAAAGGAGCTATGACAGGAGCTATGAAAGGGGCTATGACATGGGCTATGACAGAGGCTATGAAATGGGCTATAACAAGGGCTGTGACAGGGGCTATGAAAGGGGCTATTACAGCAGCTATAACAGAGGCTATGACAGAGGCTATTACAGCAACTATGACAGGAGCTATGAAAGGGGCTTTAACAGGGGCTACGACAGGGGCATTGACAGGGGCTATGACAAGGGCTTTGACAGGGGCTACGACAGGGGCTTTGACAGGGGCTATGACAAGGGCTTTAAAAGGGGCTACAACAGGGGCTTTGACAGGGGCTATGACAGGGGCTACGACAGGGGCTTTGACAAGGGCTATGACAGGGGCTATGACAGGGGCTATGACAGCGGCTATGACCGGCTATGACAAGGGCTATGACAGGGGCTATGACAGCGGCTATGACCGGCTATGACCGGCTATGACAAGGGCTATGACAGGGGCCATGACAGGGGTGGCTGGGTTGCCTAGAGTTCAAAAGCATTGGGCCAATTAAAAGAAGGTTGCAAGTTTTAAACCCTGAGCCGACAAGGTAAAAAAAATACAGATGTTCTGTCACTGATAACACGACAGTTAACTGTAACTGCCCCCAGGTTGTTGCTGTACATAAGAAATGAAATATTGTAAGAGCAACTTTAAAAAAGGCATATCCAAGCTTGCTACAATCCTTGAGAGTTGCCTTCGCTGTGATGCTTTGATACACACGGGTTAACCACCACCATGTCCTTGATGCTGTTGGATGTATGATTTTGTCGGCACCTCAGGAGTACATGTCTGCTGTGAAGGAATGCCCAGAAGAGACAGGAAGGGAAAGATAAAGGGGCAGTCGAAAAGCAGGTCTGGGACCGGGTAACACGCCTGGTAAGCAGGTCGACTTCTATCGCCGCAGGCAGAAAAGCAGACGTATTTCCATCTACAGCCTATACCTATCACAAATATGCTTCCCTTTGTGCTATTAACACACCATCTATGGAGCCTTTTTCTCTACGTAGCTTAGCATATGTACAGCAAAACCCACTACAGTACTGTGAAGCACCGTCTCAGTTTCATTTGTTCTTCAATACAGTGCATCCTGCAGGGCTTTTCTGTTCAGATGAAATGCTCTCTACTCAAGCTGCTTCTCCAAGGCTGTGATATATAATGCATTTAATCTTAAATTGGGTCTTTCCAAAGAAGAAACTGCACTCTGTGTCAACATTTCACGTAGATATTAGATTACACATTTCGGGTAAAATTATAGATTTTTCCAATCTTTGTAGAACGCTGAATTGTGGTTGTTAGTTCTAGCCCTTTGTGAGGGGCGTGGCTCAGAGACAGAATTTGATGGATGGTTTTCCTCCCAGTGCTCTGGTTGGGTGCTGTTTATGACATGGACATGGTAAGGGGCAGAGGCTGGGAACTGATGTTGATGTTCTCTGGTGTGTTTGAAAGCTTCCCTTGACCACACCAGGTCTCAGCTCAGAGAAACACTCCGCATCACACGGAAGCACTATGTTGACATTATACTGATATTCAATGCTGTTGTTCAATAATATGAAACTACAGGAGATCAAGAGTTCCAGGACAGTAAACGAAAGGTTGCTGGTTTTAATTCCCATTCTGGCAAATTGTCTTTCTTCTTCGGTCATTCATTCCCTGAGCAAGGTAATTTACTTTTTTCAGAGGTTGGTGTTAAAAACTGATACGGAGATGTTAAATGACTGCGGTTGGATTTATTGTCAAACAGGCTATTAGCCCCAAGAAGCAATTCAATATTGTCTATTTCATTCCATGTCTGTCTCTTATATTTAGGCTGATAATGAGGATGCATCTAACTTGTATTTTGTGAAATGGGCTCAGTACATTTTTTTATTTCATTTTATTTTGCTGCATGTCCAAGTGATAGATCATTGATGAACTCTGTTTAGTTTCAAGGTTGTTAGCACTGCTTGATAAAATACGCACACTTTTGATGATAGCTGGATTTGAGGGTTGTAAATGAAAAAATAAATAGTAACAAATCAAATAAAAACCAGTGAAATGTATAATGGAAAACCACAGAAATAAATCATCTACTTATGACCAATTTTCTGAGATTACTCGTCCTCCTACTCTCCTCCTCTGCAGTCAATTTATGCTCTCTCCTCTTCTGCCTCCCTCCAATCCTCATACTCCTCCGGCCAGGAGGCCCCCCGATCCACAAATGAAGAGATGATTTGTTCTCTCGTCTGTTCTCCCCGGTCTCAACAAAGCTTGCGGTGATGTTTTCCAGGTCTGGGGAGGTTGTTGAGTGACAGTCAGACAAATGCACTGGATTCCCAACTACACACATTGTTACAGTCTCACTGGAGCCGGGTGCTCCACCCACATGCTGGTGGTTTTGTCGTTTCCATGTGTGAGCCCCCACATGGATATGAAAGCACGGGACGACACGCTACTTACATAGCACTCTGTTTTATTTGTATTTAATGAGATGATGTGATTGAATGTGATGATGTGCATTATAAAACAATGGAAAAGGGGGGTACAGAAATTATGCTAATAATACCAGTCTTCACCATGCCTTATGATGCTAATAATACCAGTCTTCACCATGCCTTATGATGCTAATAATACCAGTCTTCACCATGCCTTATGATGCTAATAATACCAGTCTTCACCATGCCTTATGATGCTAATAATACCAGTCTTCACCATGCCTTATGATGCTAATAATACCAGTCTTCACCATTGACTTATGACGCTAATAATAACAGTCTTCACCACTGACTTATGATGCTAATAATAACAGTCTTCACCACTGACTTATGATGCTAATAATAACAGTGTTCACCATTGACTTATGATGCTAATAATAACAGTCTTCACCATTGCCTTATGATGCTAATAATAACAGTCTTCACCATTGCCTTATGATGCTAATAATAACAGTCTTCACCATTGCCTTATGATGCTAATAATAACAGTCTTCACCATTGCCTTATGATGCTAACAATAACAGTCTTCACCATTGACTTTTGATGCTAATAGTGACAGTCTTCACCATTGCCTTATGATGCTAACAATAACAGTCTTCACCATTGACTTTTGATGCTAATAGTAACAGTATTCACCATTGCCTTATGATGCTAACAATGATAGCATTCAACATTGTCTTATGTTGCTAATAATGACAGTATTCACAATTGACTTGGTTGACAAAAGCTTAAGGTAACGCACACTCGTGTTTGTTGAGGTGCTGAATGATGGAAGATAAACTGTTCTGAGATAAAGAAAGTCACACACTTCAAACAATGTAATGGACAACCAACGGTTTGGTGCTGACTGACTTCCTAAGGGTTGAGCCTAGCAAGCTCAGAATATAAGAGGAAGTGCTTCTCTTTTTCTCTTTCTCCACCCACTCTCTGCTTCTCAAGCCCTCTCTGCTCTCCAGATCCTGAGACAGACACCACTGATGGCATTGGATGTATGTATTCATCTATGCTCATCACACAGTGTGTTGTGTACTGCAGGACTACTATATTTGTCAGGGCGTGCACACAGAATAATGTTGGGGAAAGGATACCCCGCTATACTAAGTTAAGTCACAGAAAGTGATGTTCAGACCGAAAAACATCACATAATTGTTTTAAACGAGACAACATATGTTGGTAAACTAGACTTTGAATGAGAAGATATGCATATGTTTTCGGGCTATCCAAATTCTACGCTCAGGCCAGTTTAGACATTCATCCTTCTGTCCATCGTCCAGTGTTTGTTCCACCATCCAACCCCAAACCCTGGTGCATTTAGCGTCCACTTTTTTTGTCTCTCATTGGTAATGTGGGTAGGGTGTGTGTCAGTAGTCCCAATTGGTTGGAAACCAGAGAGGAATCTGAGATGACTTCTCTTTCCCCTGTGGGCAGGCTGAGTGGAACTGAAAGAGGGCTGCTTCCTAAATGCAGCTCTATGTGCTGAGTTATTGTTTATGAGGATGAATAGGAGCTCTGGTGCAAAAGTAGTGGACTATGTGGGCAATATGGCTCCATTTGGGATGTGTTTGAGGAGTCATGTTTGATTACCACGCTACCCCATTCATTTACTGGCCTTGACACATAGAAATTCCCCGAGATACATACAAAACACAGTTGACAGATGTTTCTGAATCTGAATGCAACTTAGTGATTCGCTTAGAAACTTTAAGAAAACTGGAAACTAGTTTCATAATAATTCTTCATGGCCGGTTGGCACATACACACACCCCACTTCAAGTTAATGATAGGCATATTTATTATAATAGGCAACAGGGGAAGAGATAGGAGGAGAAAAAAGCACGCTCACTGCAGCACAAACTCATTTATCGTTTCTCTGAAGAAAAAAAACCTGATTAAGTTACCTGGGGAGGTGTTGGTTTTCATTGGTTAAACCAACTGAGTAAGCTAATTGGCTGAGCTGGACTGGGTCCATTACCTTATCATTACCATATTTACCTGAGACAAGGTGGCTGCTGATCACTGACTGATGAAACCAAGGCTGAAGACAGTCAGAGCCACGATACAAACCCGACACTCGGGGCCCTGTCGATCAGGCCTTTGTGTGTAACCTTCATTTCCTAATGCAGGAAAACACCGGAGACAGCCTGGGCTAGAATGTTGCCCGCAGTATTTACCGGCACTAGTCCACTACCGTCTCTCTGCTCGGCACCCGAGTCACCACAAGATCTCTTGGTACCCAGGAAGTGTCTAGGTTGGCCCGGTGCCCGGCCTGCCAAGGGGACAGCCAGTCCAGTTGGTACAGAGGTGCAGCGGTCCTGCAGTGGGGGCTGGTGTGGTCATGGGAACATACGGGTGACTACTCCAGTCTGTCCCCATTGGACTCCAGGCCTCATCGAAGCCGCTCGGGGCTCGATGGCCCTGTCACGCTGCATCCGCCGGCCCATTCGTCTGGCTGGTCGTGAAGCCGGAGTGGGCCCGCGTGTGCGTGTGGCGTCACTATGCCGACGGAACCGTTTCTCCACTCCTCTGTTTCCCCCTCTGTTCTACTTTGGTGGCCTATTACGATCAGCGAGCAAAGGTCCGCTTGGCTTGTTATAATTGCACAAACGCACACACACAGAGTCACATCAAACGCAGCTTAGTTTGAACAGAAAACTACTGGCAGGGCAACCCAATGACTGTTGCTTTACGGGGATCGATATACACATTTGGAAACCTGCTGTTTCTCAAATGGGAAAAATTAAGTTGTTTATACGTGCGTCGCTAGCACGCTACGGGGACCTCATACTTGTAAGGGTTTGGTTTGTTCCTCCTGGTGGTCTGAAAGGTGCCGCGTTTTCAGAATAACCCACGGGGCCGAATAACCCCAGGATGGCCCTGTCGTCACTGGCGTCCTACGGTCAGGGCCCATCTTTGTTACATGGTAGTAAACAACATGTGTGGAGTGACAGAGTCTGAGAGAGAACAAGGTAAAGAGAAAAACAGGCGACATAATAAAAACAATTCATGCTGGTGACGCATGAAGTTTCCCTTAAAAGCACCACTTCACACGTTGGCTCAAAACTCCTGTGTGACGGCGGATGTTTCAGGGTATCAGCCAATGGAGCAGCACGGCGCTGGGCTGTGAGCACAGGTCCCACTAAAGGATGTTGGGCCCATGATGCCACCCTCATGAAGTCTGTTTCAGACAATTTGTTCAAAAACATGGACACTAGTAGCCTGCTGGAGTTGATTTTGTTTGGGTCTGGCAGTCTCCTGTTCCCCCTCGCACCCAGGAGCAGATGGCACCCTACGGCCCTGTCCAGCTCTCCTCGTGTAACTGCCAGCTCCTGGTATCCTCCGTGCTCTTGAAACTGCACTGGGAGCAACAGTAAACCTTCTTGAGGCGGAACGTTTGGATGTGCCATCTTGGATGTACCGCCTCATGCTACAAGTGGTGACAAGGACACTAGAACAATGCAACACCAGAAAAAAACCAGACAGGAAGAATAAGGAAAGAGCAATTGTCTTTGTCTGTGGCCACCACATGCAAAACCATTCCCTTTTTGGGGGTTGTCTTGCTGTTGCTGCTCCAGTGTACCTGTTTTCACCTCCATTAACACCAAAACCGGTGACATCTTGTGCTTCCTGACTGGACAGAGTGTTATCCCTGAAGTTATATGGTGGTGAGTTAGATTTTTTTGATTTTTTGAGATTAGCTTTTTTGAGCAGTGTATTTGCAAAGAACGGCAACAAATATAAATGTTCCTGAAAGGTTTAACCTTTCTAGAAAATCATTAAACATGCTTAAAAATATACATGAATGGGAAAGAGAGCAAATCATTAAACAAACAAAAAACTGTTTTATTTGGCATTACACTGATTGTTTCCAGCACATAAAATCATAAATGGTGTTGTAAACAAAAAATTTAAATCATAAACTGAAACCCAATTAACTACTTTTAACACCACTCAATGCTTTAATGCGGGTCATTTGTTATAGAGGGAGTATGAGGGAAAATAAAACACAAAGGGGAGGTGGACAAAGAGGGTTAAGAAGAGAGGAGTTATAGGGAGAAAAGGAGCACATTGGGGATGGACACGGATGAAAGTGGCCCGAGTGGGGAAAGCGAGTAAAAAGCGTTTCTATAAGTTTAACACTTAACATTGCAGTGTGTTGTACTCACCGTACGCAGTGCCATTTTTCCTCAGGTCTGTGCTGGAACAATGACAGCCCTTACAGCCTAATGGCGGACATTTTGTCTTTAGAAAGAATTGGATGAGAGTAGTGAGTGACACGTACGCTCCCATTAATGACCCTGTGATGGGTGTTATTAACGCTGTTGGCACGGGTGGCAGTGGGGCCGTGTATTCTCATAATCACGGTAATACAGCCAATCAATCAAGCCACTGCAGGAGGCAAGTGGGCTGGTGGTTAAACAGCTGGCTAGTAACTGAAATGTCGCAGGTTCGAAAGCTTGAGCGGACAAAGTAAATATTGTTGGGCCCTAGAGCAAGGCACCGAACCCTAATTATTCTTATATTTTCAGAAAATATTGTCTGCTATGTGAGAATTGAAATATAAATATCGCTATTATCCTTGAACACCCATAGACATGTCGGTCTGATAATACAGTCAGGCTGACTGTTTTAATTTTGCATGTCTGGTGTGCTAATTAAGCAGGGTTTGGGGACTATTCCTTTGTTTTCATCAGGCAAGCTCAATCATGTATCGCCATGTATTTTCAGTAAAGACAGCAGAGGGAGGGGGTGTCATTTGAGCTGAGAAATAAGTGTGTTTTTCAAATGTAAATTTTTTTGTACAGTTTAGACCAGGGAGGACTGGATGGGGAGAAAAACCAAACAGAGGTTAATGCAATAGAGATGGAGAAAAAGATGAGCTGAGGAGCTTTGAAAGAGATTTCTGAGAGTGGAGGTTGTCTTTTTTCGTCTTTTTCTTGTGTTGTTTGTTTCTACTTACCCAGGAAGTGAAAAGTGTCTGAAACAAGCAGTTAATCTCGTTCTCCTGGGACGTAAGCAAAGGGAGGAGAGGAGATAGATGTGTAGGCAGACAAAAAAAATGACTTGACTTGAGACAGAGCTTGACCTCATGGTATCTGTTGAGATTCTGGAGTACACTGAAGTAAGAACTGAGAGAACAGCTCTTGCATTGAAGCCTTTGTTGTCGATTCTGTACACCGGCTCTTATGCCAATGTGATTCAATCTACATCCGTCTAATCAAATCATACTGAACTGGTTCATTATATCTAAACGTGTCTATCAAGTCATACTGAACTGGATCATTATATCTACACGTGTCTAATCAAATCATACTGACTGGTTCATTATATCTACATGTGTCGAATCAGGTCATGCTAAACTGGTTCAATATATCTTCATGTGTCTAATCAAATCATACTGAACTGGTTCATTATATCTACACGTGTCTAATCAAGCCATACTGACTGGTTCATTATATTTACACATGTCTAATCAAGTCATACTGAACTGGTTCAATATATCTGCATGTATCTAATCAAGTCATACTGAACTGGTTCATTATATTTACACGTGTCTAATCAAGACATACTGAAGTGGTTCAATATATCAATACGTGTCTAATCAAGTCAAATTGAACTTGTTAATTATATCTACAAGTGTCTAATGAAGTCATACTGAACTGAATCATTATATCTACGCGTGTCTAAACAGGTCATACTGAAATGGTTAATTAGTTCTGCACCTGTCTAATCAAGATATTGCAAACTAGTTCAATATTAAACTACACGTGTCTAATCAAGTCACACTGGGCTGGTTCATTATATCTACACCTGTCTAATTAAGTTATACTGAACTGGTTCAATATATCTACACAAGTCTAGTCTAGTCAGAATGGACTGGTTCATTATACTTATCTAATCAGATTGGACTGGTTCTTTATATTTATCTAATCAGAATGGATTGGTTCATTCTATTTATCTAATCAGATTTGACTGGTTCATTATATTTAGAGAAAGTGGAGATAAGTACAGAGCATTTTGACAGCTGACAGCTTATGCCTGCCAATGTCCTTGGTGCAGAATACAGTGGCCATGTGTCCCTGGTCTCTTTGTAATGACAGATCCGCCGTCTGCTTTCCGTACGTCGATCTGGTCTGACTCCAGGAGGAATTTAATTGGATCTGACTCCTGCTGGTGACATTGGAGAAGCACTGGCCCGCCCAAAGTGTCTTTCCTTGCCAGTCGCAAATCTTTTTTTCATCCAAAACTTGATTGCTTTACAAATCATTTAAAAGGGGGGTTTTACCGAAGGTCTCCGAATAATACATTAGCTCCATCTTTCCTTGTTAAAGTCAATATTGTGTTGATATGTAACACATGGATTGAGGATGTTTTTAAGGCCAGAATTGGACAATATTGTGTAAGTTAAATATGTTATAGGATTAGCTGCTGCTGGGGTAGTGGGACCTTTTCCTGTGGTCCAGAAAGGAAATCTGACTAACATAAAATAGATAAGTACTGTACTTATGTTACAATTCAATAATCTTGCAGTCACTTCCATGATAACCAGGCACGACAACCTCTCATCACACCCATACGTCTCAGTCATATCACAACCGGAAAACGACAGTAGCATACAATACACGTAACACACGTAATGTTTTCGCTCCCTTTAATCAGTTGCTCCCAAATGACCCATGGTAATACGCAGACACTCTCCTCACATCAGAGTGGCCCTTTTTCAGCTCAGGCCTTTTTTTGCACTCTGCTTCTCCGATTGGGCTGCGAATCTCTGAGATGACATGAATTAGTGATGTGGGGTTCAGACTATTACGGCGGACAAAAGAGAGGAAGGAGAGAGAGAGAGAGAGAGAGAATGAGGGAAACAAGAGACAAGGGTGTGGCGAGAAAAGAACGTAGCAGAGATTATACAGTCGATGTCTCAGGTTGGGACCCGCCCACTGGGGCGGTTGACCCCCCGACAGGGACCTCCTGTCAGAACGGGTGGTGCGGCACTGTGAGGAGCATCGGCACTGTGAGGAGCATCGCACTGTGAGGAGCATCGCACTGTGAGGAGCATCGCACTGTGAGGAGCAGCACCGTCACCGCTCCACTACCACTGACTGTTTTTCCTCCCCCCCTCTGACGGCTTCTGGCTGCGTGGCCTCACAACTGCCAAAGAGCGGACAGATAAACACAGCGATACACACACCCAGACACACACAGATACACACACCCAGACACACACAGATACACACACCCAGACACACACAGATACACACACCCAGACACACACAGATACACACACCCAGACACACCCAGATACACACACCCAGACACACACAGATACACACACCCAGACACACACAGATAGACACACCCAGACACACACAGATACACACACAAACTGGGGGTTATTTTTCAAGCTTATCTGGGGCGAATGAACAGGTTTCACCCCAGGTGTCTATACAGACATTCATTTTTCTCTACAGCGCTCCAAGGTTTGACACCAGTTCCCGGTCGCAGAGAATGTCTTGGAAAGGGATGACACGGTGTCAGTGAGCCACCCTAGCCCTGGCACATGGGGGGTACAGGGTTTGATTTGAACTGATCAATTGGCTCAATTCAGTTCATGATATTATTCTACACACCTGATCTTACAGGTAGGAAAAATCCAAATCCAGCCCCTCGCTCCAGGAAACATGTTTCCTGGAGCGAGGGGCGTGCAAGTAAAGACGTGCAAGTAAAGACAATCAATGTATATAAGCCATTTATTCTTTAGCCGTGAAAATGATCAGAGAAACACCAAATATGACTAAAACCTTTACAAAGATGATCTTGGTACAAAAGATTTCCACTTGAACAATCGTCACACAGTTCCTGGATTTTATTACAAATTCATTCATAAAGTAACAAATAATAAACAAGAGAAGCAAAGACCGTCTGTCTGCTTATTCACCTAAACCTCCGAGCAGCTTCAACCTGATTTAAATTCACTTTTTCACAGGCAATGGATAGGGGGGGGGGGAAATGCGGCAGCCATTCAAATTTGGTCTCTCAACCAGGAAGTATTCCCCTGAATGTGTGCACTTGGATGAGGGAGCACCCTCTGGTCAACAGCCATGTTCAAGCTTTCAGGTGATCAACCCGGGAGGAGTTGCAATACAAGTGAACCCAGGCGACGTCCTAAGGGCCTGCCCCAGACGCTGGCTGTAAAAAATGTGTACCCCTCTGCAGTAACCTTGTACAGTGATGCAGTTACTTACACTGCAGCATTCGGGAGACTCTCCGTGTAGCCCCCCTCCCCTCCCTCCCTCCCTCCCTCTCTCCTGGCTATAATAGGTAATTGCATTGGCTCGCCCTGGGGCTGTGCCTCTCTGATAGAACAGAGCCTCTCCATCTTATTCTGTAATAGACTGACATCATCCAAATGAGTGGGGCTTACTTCTCCTGGTACCTCCATTATACGCTGTAGTTCTTACTGCAGGTAGCAAAACACACACACACACACACACACACACACAGACACACATGTAGCAGAATCCCACAAGTGCTATGAAATAGTATGCGTTATTCCAATTATCCTGGAACCTAAAAATATTTCAATTCACTGTTCCAAGTTATATACCCAATTGTAAGTGTTCCCTTAAACCTAGCCTAATTGTAAGTGTTACCCTAAACCTAACCCAACTGTAAGTGTTACCCTAAACCTAGGTTTATTTTAAGTGCTACCCTAAACCTAAACCAATTGTAAGTGTTACCCTAACCCAATTGTAAGTTTTACCCTGTTGCTGAAAATAACAGTTCCTAGTGAGAACTTGCAGATTTGATACGTTTTACTCTTTGTGGGGACAGATAGACCTTGATCACATACACATCATGCACGCACGCACACACACACACCAGGCTCATTATTATCTCCTCCACTGTGAGATGTCCCCATTTTTTCACACAAAAAGATACATTTTAGTCTCTCTCTGCTCCTGTGGAGACAGATTCTGACCTAGATAATGTGTGGCTGGTGAAATGGGAGGTCTCAAATGTAGCTAGCAGGAGAAGCTGCAGGTGTGGCTGTAGGTGCACAACAGATTTCCCTTGTCAAACATGCCTGTAACATCTTTCCACATACAACATCCAATGCTGAAACAGTCTATGGTTTCATTACACAAACGTTACATGGAAGCAGTATTATCACAGTGAACGTACTACCTGCAAAGAGTAAAAAGGAATATCTTAAACCAAAATCCTGGCCTCCTTTCCCTGAATGCTTCAGACTAACTAGAGTGGGAAAGCTGAACCAAAATAGAGTTAATAAGAGACACAAGTGTGAGAATTCTCTGCCCAGGGGAGAGATGGCAGCGAGATGGAGAGATGGAGAGAAATTGAGCAAGATAGATGGAGAAAGAATGCAAGAGGGGTTGGGGGGTGGCAGATGAATTGAAAAGGAGGGAGAATAGGAAGGAGAGAGAACTTGAATGGACACCAGGGAGAAACTAAGGAGGTGCAGATGAAGGCAGTGTGTATATGGAGACCTAATAGAACTACCGTGAGTTTTGTTTGCGCCTTCAATCTGGGAAAGGAAATGTAACATCAACAGTGCCCTCTAGACGTATTGACACCCCTGGGAAAGATGAGCAAACAAGGACATGAAAGAAGGCCATTGTTTTTCATCAGCTTGATCTTTCACATAAAGTGTGAGAGAAATGTTGCCATTAACTGAGGCAAAATTGTTCAAAGAAGAAACAAATTCCCCCCTGATCACTTGTTTGGTGTTGCAAACAACAATTAGAAACAATAATGTAAGCTGATAAAGAACTATTGAGTTTGTTTTGCTTTTTACAAATAACTTTTTTGAAACATGCACCTTACATCAGGTCATCGTGAAACTTTCTCTATAAAGACTTTCATCATAAGACTTCTAGACCTGATTGGTAGCCTTTATTCACCGTCAGTTTCTTTTGTCAATGTCATTATATTCATAACACCCATTATGGCCATAGATGTGGTGGATGTGATAAGAATTTATCAAATCTTAGCTTCAGGGGCTTGCACATCCACACTACTTCTAGTGAATATGCTTTACACTGCCAAAAATACACTTGATCGCTAATGGCAAAACATTTTTGAATGGAAGGTGAAAGAATTTATCTACCAATTGTAAGAAAATCATGTAAGCGGCCCCCAAACACACAAATTTAGGGTTATACATTATTAAACTGAGAAGACCGTCCTTACAAGACAGTCCTTAGTAGACAGTCCTTAGAAAACCTTCCTTAAAAGGCCGTCCTTAGAAGACCTCCACAATGAAATACACAAATGTAGGCACATCTGGAAGTCCTTGTTGATATCACGATATATCTTGGACACCACTGGCAAAATTGTCATAAAATGAATGACGATAAATAGTGAATGATGCGTTTGACATAGAGATCTGGCATTTCAAAAGGACACTAATTATACTATAATAAAATGCCAACTTTGCAAGGTCAGCCCTTCATCCAATTTGACTTAAAGATATTAAAGTTGATACATAGATTGCTCTTCCTTTCCCCAAGAACCGATAAGGTCTGCTTTGATTGATTCACCCTAATAAATGATATTGTGGACTTGCGCTATGTGATCAATACACACACAACTTTTATTAAGATGCTGAAATGATGTAATGCCTCATCCACGGACAAAGATGGCTCTACAGAATATATTTCAGATTAGTTCCTAAAACAAAATGGTCATCATTGAAGATATTTAAAAGACACACCGTAAAACCTCGACACATGCAAGCCCATTGATTTGGATGCAGGGGCCGTCACACCCCTTCAGATTGAATAGATATTGTTGTCCCTCTAACTACAACGGAACTGTCCTATTTCCGTTTTTAATGCGCTGTGAATTGTTTTGTAAAGCCACTTATCTATCACATTAATCATTTACTATCATGTTGGCCACTTGAGCACATCCAGCATGTTCCACTCTAAAACTAGGGCTTATGTTTTAGAGGGGTGCGTTCAGTACTCGCTTCCAACAGTGCTGGCTGAAATAATCCTCTGACTGAGTTTATGTGGCCACTTCTGATTCATTAGAAAAGGCACGTATCAGATTGCAGCTGTCCATGGAAACTTGTAGACAATAGAATGTGTACTGGCTGCATTGGTGTATACCACTGTGGAGAGAGTTGAACCCTCTTTATTTCAATAAATATTGATTAGTCATTTAGTCGTCACAGCCAGCAAATTGCTCTGCTTTTAAAAGGTAGAATGTCTTATAATGGAAACCAAGCTCAAGAGGAAAGTGCAAGTGTTAATTATTCTTGGTGTGGTAACCATATGTTGGCCGTGGAAATAGGGTGTCATTTGTGACACCCTAATTCAACTATCCCTCTTCTTCACAATAACAACAGAGCTAGAAAATGACTAAAAATGGACAAAGAACAAAGGTAAAATGAATTTTTGCTACTTATGTTTCATCAGAGGAAACGTTGGTTTGTTAGAAAAGTAAACTGAGGAACATGTAAGCGATTCCTTTATGGGTCTCTGCTTAAATTCCTACACCTCTCTTAGCTTTTCAATTGTTCATCTATATGGCATACAGAACGGTTAGCACAGACCCCTGGGCTTTTAACAGATAGCACTTTCTTCTTAAATGTCTAAAGTACTACTGGGTTCAATTACTTTACGGTCCATCAGCTGCAAGTATATGGAAAGCTATTCTGTGTTTTTATAGATGTTCAGTCTTGGGGAGGTTTCCCACCATCAAGATAACATGTAAGACATCAGAAGATAAACATCTGTCAGAAAATATAATAAGACTCTTATTTTTTGTACCACACTGTTTCTTATCTAGTCTCTTATCCCCCTTCTCTCACCCTCTCTCACCCCCTTCTCTCACCCCTCTCTCAACCCCTTCTCTCACCCCTCTCTCCCCATCTTTGTCCAGTTCTCTCTACAACTGTCTGTCACTTTGTCAAAGAGGAAACCTTGACCGTGACTCAAAGAGCTGAGTCAGATTTGGCCCCGGATTCAGTATTTACAGCCAAACCTCCCTTCTGCCATTTGCTCCTCTTCCATTCGGTTCTACTGTCCCACTTTAAATTCTCAGTTAGTGTTGCTCCACCATCACACCAGTTATATAAGCCTACTTTGGAAGAAGCAGATCATGTTCTCCCCAGAGAGAATAATAGCTTTGCAGACTTTGTTTGACTATGTTTAGGGGATTTTGATTTATGTATTCAGGTCCTGAAGCATGCCGTAAATAGATGATATCTATAATCTACAATGGATGATAAGTATTTACCCCACTTGTACACGTATACATTATTGATCTGCACAATCTGCAATGTCAAAGTGAATACAGAATCCCCCACACATGTCTACTAATGAAAACGTATTGTCTAAGTACTCACTTCCTTTGTTTAGTCAAACCCAAATTTGACAAAGCAGTAACATGTGTCATAACAAATAACATACATTACCTGGACTATGTTGTAACTGGGGCATTATTTGTTAAGGACCACCCCTCATCTTCCATAAATAAAAACCTCTGTAAACCTAAATAAAGCACTGCATTTTAAGCAATTACAAGAGCAGCGGGCTTTCTGAAAAGTCTCATGAAGAAACACAGAGATTAGTAAAAGCGCAGCCTTTGAAAATCTTTATAGGCGTGATCAAGTTAATAATTATATTACGGATGATTAATTAAACAACTGCAGGACAGGAAGGAAACTGCTCTGGAATTTCACTATAAGACCAATGGGGATTTTAAAACAGAAAGAGTGTTACATTTCCGTGTGTCACACCCCTCCATAGCCAGTGACATATGATGCCTTATTGGCCACCTGTTTGTGATCATCATAATAATAATCATTACCCTCACCTGTGTTCATTATAATAATAATCATTACCCTCACCTGTGTTCATTATAATAATAATCATTACCCTCACCTGTGTTCATTGTTCATTGTTCAAGAAGTTCCTTCTTCCCAAGTGTTTCCTGTTTGTCTTGTTTGGTTGCCATGTCAGTGTAACATGGTGTGTATAAATATATATATATATATATATATTCGTGTGTATGTATATATTTATATATATTTATGTATAGATATACAGGGGCAGGCCAAATCACTGGGCACTAAGCATCTGATTGCGTTCCTCTGGAGCAGGGAGAGTTCTCTTTGATAGTATGAAGACGGCATTGCACTTATATGTTAAGTAAATGTTATTTAAATTCGATTTTTTGTCACAACATTTTTAATGGTTGTCATTTGAAATGAGAAAATAACTATTTAAAGTATGAAAAGAGAGTTATCTAACAAATATCAGTATGTTTTTGTTATTGCAGTTAAATACACTTTAATTACACTTTAATGCAAATTCAGAAGAACGTGTTTGTGAAAGATATCAGTTAGGTACAAAGTTCAAGACAACATAATGCCTGAATCACTTACTATTCCAAAAACACAAACACACAGAGCCAACACACGGATGTCTTTTAGAGAGACCGGGAACAAGAGAGCGAGAGAGTGATATCATGTGTATCTTTGTGTGTGTGTGCATGTGTATGTGTGATTGCGTGTGTGTGAGAGTGAGTTTGGTCTTTAAGGAGTGTTGTGATGAATTATGCAGAGCTAAAATGAGCACTATTCCCATAGTTCTAAGAACTACAACCATCCACAACACAACACAACCCTCCACAATACTACACAACACAATTCTCCACAACACAACACAACACAACCCTTCACAACACTACATAACACAACCCTCCACAACACAACACAACCTTCCACAACACAACCCTCCACAACACAACCCTCCACAACACAACCCTCCACAACACTACATAACACAACCCCCCACAACACAACACAACCCTCCACAACAC
>JACXGK010001256.1:57362-73942 GCA_016801125.1 Novumbra hubbsi | reverse complement strand
CAATAAACCACACCGGGTGTGGCTGTAAAACTAACCTAAGTAGGCTCCCCAATCAGAGTCAACTGATTGCAGCTGCTCTGACTGGGGAGCCCACAACGGCATAGAGATGGCTAGAGGCCTCTCCATGTGCCATGCCCTGAATGGGAGCCCCAAAGCACAGAGATGGCTAGGGGCCCGCATCCAGGACATGACAATAGTGCCCATTATTGATGAGTGTAGCGCTAAGAACTCCAAGACTTGCGTGTTTGTGTATATGACTGTCATAAGACATAAGACGACCAATTGTTGGCTACATGATTATTGACCGTCTTCTACGTATTTTGGCATAAATGACTATTATTGTTTGACTGTTGGAGAACATGTAACATCTTCCGAAGACAGCTTTTTGCCAAGGCTATTTAAGTTGTTCTCATCTTACTATCTGGATTTTGTATTTTGTAAATGGATCAAAAGTGTAACATTTCTAACAGGCCAAATGGTTAACCTGCACTTGTCTACTCATCTGACACACGTGTAACATACTCGATGTTTGACTCCAATGATACATGGATTTGCCAGACTGTCATTTGTTTTGCATCCAACAGGTCAATTTCATAGCAACAGTACACCGTTCATCCCTTCTCATCACTTCCAAATTGGAAATCAAGTTTTTAAAAACTTCAGTATTTAGGGTCTGATCAACCCCGTCCCTAGGCTATTTTGCACTATGCATTTATGTTTGGAACATCTACCATTCCAAGTTTGGTCGTGATGGTGTGAATAAATAATTTTATTGGAGTCTACATTTTTTGTCATCTTTTGAATTCAGCCATGATATTGCGTGGTGAGGCATTAAAAGGAGTAGCATTTCTCACCTCTGACCATGTAATGGAACACGAATATTACATCCAGTGAGACATCCACCTCATCTACCAGATAATAGCCTTCAATGGTGGGATATTGTGGAGCAATTCCCTATCAAATGAACTGCTCTGCCCCCAGACAAATAGTTGTCTGTGGTGCTCGATAAGTAACCAATTGTCACTTTCTTATGTTCTATTCAAAATGTAGAATATAATGATATAATGCATGTTTAAAAAGAAACAATATTTATCATGAAATGTAATAAAATGCACACATAAGAGCTTTTCATGACGGAGATCAGATGGGTTACGATGTGAGATGGGGGCGTAACGTTGGAACTGATGCACGGTCCACGTGCACGTGATAATTAATGGCACAGAAGTCCTACTTGGTGTCGAAGCCTAACACACTTGCTTGCATTCAGACATAAAAATGTATCTCAGAAGGCGATGGCTCGTTTCCACAAAGTCTTCAACATGTGAGGCAGCCTGCTAAAAGGGGGGATGATTACGAGGAAAGTTTGTCGACATCATTGCCAGCCACCAGGGCTGGACCCCTGCAGCGGTTGGGGTCCAGGAGCATACCCTTTAGCCTTGCAGCTAACCCTGTTGCTGCCTCAGCATTAAAACCAGCGGTTGGGGTCCAGGAGCATGCCCTTTAGCCTTGCAGCTAACCCTGTTGCTGCCTCAGCATTAGAAACCAGTACTGGACAATTACAAATGTTCTGTCAACAAAACACAAATCCTTGGGAGCCGAGTGTACTGACTGCATTCAAACTGGCTTAAACATGCGACGCCCTCGTGACAATGTGTTCTTTACACAGAAAAACCGAATACACAAAGCCCAGCTGGGATTGTTAGCTTTTGAGAGAGATCTTAGTGCACAAGTAAGTGAAAATAACCCAAACTCATTAAATTTCCCTACACAAATGGCGAGTAAATCTTTGTTTTATTTGTGCGTGTCAATCTTGGTTATCCTTTGCTTAAGAAAATGCTGAGGAAGACGTTTTGGGCTGTGGTTGGTGGATGTAGGATAAAGCAATGTCATTTGTTTGAGATTGTAGTGGTGTGGTAAGCTATATTTTTACTGTGATGTGTTTTCATTGTGCCTGGTTGAGTTTGATGCACTGTTCATTCTGTACTAACTGGTAAAGGCCAATTAATATAATGACTTTGGGTGTATTATTTGGCGGAGTTCTTCTCCACACACTAAACTTACCATAGACACAAGAAAGCACAAGGACAGCTTTCTTTTTAGGGTAAAGACCAAGATATTTTAGCCTAAAATAAAATTGACTGTGAATTATTATGCTGTTCAATCAACAATTCATTGTGCAATCTGCTATCAATGCAATTAAGTTTGATAATGGGGAATATTTGTTTGAATATTTTATTAAAAACACAGGACAGAAACAGAGCCTCTGGCAGATAAAACAATTCATAAAATAGATAAAGAAATACAAAAATACATCTACACTACAGAAACCCCTGAGGAACTACCCCCTCAACCTCAGGATTCACCCCAGATCTTTGAGTACTGCACAGTAGTCTGTCAAATATAGACTATACATTCTCAGTATATTCCAAGTAAATGGGTAAGTGATGGACCCCCGTAGTGATAAAAGTGTTAACATTAGGCTAATCAACCTAACCCAATGTGCATACTATGTGGTCTAGTGCTTCTGTGGAAGTTACAGATGTAGCACAGTTGGACACAGCTAGGACATCCGGGTTTACAAACCCAGCAGAAAATTAACACATCGTCTCTTTAGCTTCAGATTCTGATGCTATATCCTAATTAGGTATGTAATTGAATTATTAGCAAATTTGTGTTAGGTCAGGAGGAAGAAAGACGGGCCTGGTCGGAGGCACCTGGCGTCACCTCAGTGGCACGGAGGCAGGTGGTGGTTGACAGCTGGCAGCTTCACGCAGGGTCGTCTCTTGTTGCCACTCCCGATATCCCAGCAGCCCAGCCGGCCCTCGCCATCCCGTGCCTGATCTCCGCTATCTCGGTTTTCCTCTGCCTGCGCGTGAATCCTTCAGCCAAGTGTCGTCCGGCCTCCTGTGACCCGCTAGCCGGGGAAAAACACTGGAACGGTTTCTTAAAATGTAACCGATATCAATCTGTTATCTCGACTGGAACAGTCTTGTCAAATTATTTGTGTGTTGTTTTCTTTAAAGCTCAGCGTATATTTTTGCTGAATAGTACTGTATAGCCCTGATGTCATTTATCAGCTAGGTTGCTTTGCAACATAACGTACAAGATTGAATCCTAATGTACAGAACAGTTGTGGCGCCTGCCGCCTAATATTGCAGACGCTCCTAAGATCAATCAATCAACTATTTAAGTATTTATAATTCCATATTTACATCAGCAGTTGTCACATAGTGCTTTTATAAAACACCCAGCCAGCAGAGTGGCAGCTGAAATTGTCAGGTATCTTCTTGATCTGCAACACAACAGGAGGGCTTTGGACAATGACTGCAATGAGACTTTCCAGCCTGGTACATCAGAGGTGTGGGCCAAGACCTCATGTCCTCCTAAGATTAAACGGAGCAGGAGACAAGGAAGATTTAGAGAGCAACCCTACTCCCCTAACACAATAATATAGCTGCGTGAAACCTTGGGGACAGGGAGTCCATTGACGCTGGGGCCATATCTTTGAAGGCCCCTGGACAGGGCCCAACAGGCAGGAAGTCAATCCACCCACATTGCCAAGCATCAAGAGACGAGATGAGAGACAATCTGGCATGACCGCAAGGGTGGATGATATCAAGCCATTCCGTTCATCTTCATGTCCCTTGGCCAGGCTACATTTAATCATAGACTTTGCTGAAGAGTCTTTAGTAGACACTTTTTTACATACTCAAATATGTTTTGACATTTTATTGGTACTGGCGAACACCCTATTGATATGGAGAGGAGGCGGTGCTCAACACTTCAAATTACATCAAGAAGTGTGTAATTCCGCACACGTCTGCAAAATATTTAATAATAACAAACTTCACTTGATTATGTGCAAAACATGATGTAATGTAGCCAAACTTAATGTGGTGAAGTTATTGTCTAGATGATCACTTGCCCTTTCGATCAAGCTTGATATGTTCATGATCAACACCTCGTCTCCATTTTAATTGGGTGTTTGCCTGAACCAATCATTTCTTTTGCCCTCAGAACATGTTCGAGTGAGCCAACCAGAGTGGGCAGAACCTGAGACCCCCCGCTGTGAGAGTGTGGAATGGAGAACCCAGTGGTTCACAGTTTCAAAGGCAGTGGAAAGATCTGTGTTCCGCACATCTCGTAGCAGCCTGTCTCCTGGAATCTCTTCCATTCTCTGGAGACTGTACTGGGAGACACAGAAATCCACCATGGATGGGCTGCAGGTACCGCCACATGCTACCAGTAGTGACAAGGACACAAACACTAGAGAACAATCATTCGGGAAGGTTATGGAGAGAGCAATGGTCTTTGAATTAGTGTAAATAGACAATGCATAATGTAAACGATTATTTTCAATATTGTGCATAAAAAATAAAAGTACATACAGAAAGGAAATAGCCCCTAAATGTAAATGTTTGCCTTAGGGCAAGCACAGGGGGAGAGAAAATCCTTTCCAGCCTTGCATATGACATTGTACCTGTGATGGTGATTTATTTATGATACTGTTATACAATGCAATGTGCCCCAAGCTAGATTCCTTGCTGACAGCCATCAATCTAAACAAATGCTGATATTAGCTTAAACCATTTTTATACTGTGTCAGTTGTGTTCACCTTCCTTAAACTGTGTCAGTTATGATCACCTTCCTTAAACTGTGTCAGTTGTGATCACCTTTCTTAAACTCTGTCAGTTGTGTTCACCTTAAAATGTGTCAGTTGTGATCACCTTCCTTAAACTGTGTCAGTTGTGATCACCTTTCTTAAACTGTGTCAGTTGTGATCACCTTTCTTAAACAGTGTCAGTTTTGATTACCTTTCTTAAACGATGTCAGTTGTGTTCACCTTAAACTGTGTCAGTTGTGATCACCATTTTTAAACTGTGTCAGTTGTGCTCACCTTTCTTAAACTGTGTCAGTTGTGCTTACCGTTCTTAAACTCTGTTAATTGTGCTTACCTTCCTTAAACTGTATCGGTTGTGATCATCTTTCTTAAACTGTGTTAGTTGTGTTCACCTTAAACTGTGTCAGTTGTGATCACTTTTTGTAAACTGTGTCGGTTAAGCTAACCTTTCTTAAACTGTGTCAATTATGCTTACCTTTCTTAAACTGTGTCAGTTGTGATCACCTTTCTTAAACAGTGTCAGTTGTGATCACCTTTCTTAAACGGTGTCAGTTGTGTTCACCTTAAACGGTGTCAGTTGTGCTCACCTTTCTTAAACTGTGTCAGTTGTGCTTACCATTCTTAAACCCTGTTAATTGTGCTTACCTTCCTTAAACTGTGTCAGTTGTGTTCACTTTAAACTGTGTCAGTTGTGATCACCTTTTGTAAACTGTGTCGGTTAAGCTTTCCTTTCTTAAACTGTGTCAGTTTTGATTAGCTTTCTTAAACTGTGTCAGTTGTGCTTACCTTTCTTAAACTGTGTCAGTGGTGCTCACCTTTCTTAAACTATGTCAGTTGTGCTCACCTTTCTTTTAAATTGTATGCATTAGTAGTAGTTTTCCCTCAGCTTGCTTTCTTTCTCTTTCCCTACTGTAAGACTCCTGTCCACAACCAAATGATTAACCATTTAAGTCAGGGGAAATATCTTTCTTTGTTAGCATAACTCCAAGATGTTGACTTTCCATAGTTCTTACATGTTCTCTAAAGATTACAAAGATAACACAGTCTTTTATGCCAAAGCATATAAGAGGTGGTCAATGGTCATAGCCTACGACTACACAGCCAATAGGAAAGGTCTATCCCAACAAAATACACCCACAATGATTGAAAATAAAAACACATTTTCATTCCAAGTATTCCAAGGGCCCTCCCCCAATTGGGGCCCCGGGTAGTAAGTCACATTTCTCCATCACTTTGACACCCTTGGTTGGTGCTGAAGAAATGCTAACATCTTCACTGATTATTGAAAAGAGTTTTTCATCAGTTGCCCAACACATTAGGTGACAATAGTAAAGAATGAGCTGGAGCAGGCAATGAGTAGAATCTCATTGATTATTATTCAGGTGATTGTGTTTGGGTATATGAGTTATACTGCTACTCACGGTAAAAAGTTACCATGAATGCCATCTAAATATATATTAGGAAAGATAAGTTGTTACCAATAGATTCATATGAAACAAAAAACAGAACATTGCTCTTCCTTCAGCCACAAAATTCTACCCTAGACTGTAGACCTTTTTTGCTAAATTTTGTGTTACTTCATGATATGTAAAATATATATTTTGGGCCATCTAAAGATTATTATTTAAATGTTTTTACAAGGTTGAAAGGTTTCCGAACTGTAATATCCACTTAAACATTAAACCATTAATTTAAACAGAAAATTCTGAATGATCCACACAACAAATTCAATGTTCTGCAGGTGCAGGATGTTTTTTCTGCTTTGTTGAATTGGCTTAAATACTACATAAGCTTGCAAAATATCTTACATTGCATCCTTTTATATGGAGCTTGATGGTGCCAAAACACACAGCAAGTGGCATTGGCCGCGTCACAAATCCATCCCATCGATAACGGGCAGGTCACCTTTCTAATGAGCTAAGGTCAGCCATCTCTTCATCTGTCACTGTCATCTTTTTCATTCAACTTCTCTTCCTTTTCTTTCTTCAACCATTGTCTGCGATGCAGCATTGAGTTTCAGAAACGGCCACGGAGAACAGCACACGTCAATGTTATCAGCATGCGCCAGACGTGGCCTTTGATGGAGACCACGACTTTCACAGCAACTCGAGCTCTCCACTCGCTGGCTAATTACCCCGTTTATGAAGCAGTGATTGAGCATTTATAAGACAGCCATTGGTGACACGTCTATTATGAAGAAAGTCTCTGGCCATGTGGTAGATAGAGATGCTGTTGATTTTATGAGAGAAGGAGGATGTAAATGGCATTGCAAATGTTGCAAACAGGGAAGATGGAAATGAAGAGGATTGTGGTTATACAAAATACCGTTGGGAGAGTATTGTGTCCTGTTGTCAGCGGTATACAGGGGAAAACAGCTGCGTGCATAAACAGAACTCGGGATTCAGCAATTAATTGTGTTGAAGATTTAGTGAGTCCACGTCCAGGATTTGGGTCCAAGGGTTGAAATGCATTTTGTTTATCTTACATTGGGTTTCCTCCAACCCTCTAAACAAAGATCTCCGCTTAGTTGCACTAATATTTACAGTTTCATTACACAATGACAATGTGGTGATTAATTGCATTTCAACAATTCATTTTACCCCTGTTATCTCTGCATCTCACTTTAGTCATGCATCAGTGTGTCCAGCCATCCATAAGGAAAGCTTCTGTCAAACATAAATGTCAAAGGACCATACCTTTAAAAGATTAGGGGTGATTTAGTGTTGGATCAAATGCTGTTATACTCAACAGCTCTTCACACAAGATCTGTGTTATACTGCAGCCATGGCAGGTATTGCACTTGATCCAGAGCACAATGCTATAAGATGGCTGAACTCAGAGACCAGGTAACATCTATAGGATCTACATTTGCTACAAGTAGATGCAGTCAGTGGTTGTAATTGTAAGGGGAGACATTTAAGAGCCACTGCACGTGACAGCCTGATCTTGGAAAAAGACCACCCTTGCCCTTAATTCATTGTATTTTCATTATGTTTTCAACATAATGCATAGTTTTTTGCCAACTAATTTTGACTAACTACAAGTGAATGCAATGTATTATGTGATTAATTATTTTTATGGTTTGATAGCTCTAGTTAAAACAGATGGAAAGTTGTCTGTCTGTGGCCAGTGAGTCAACTGAGGCTTACTGTACAAAGTCCTTTTCCAAATGTGTGCTTAACAATAAATTGCTCTTACATACATCTAAAAGGAAAAGTATTGTATTCCCTAGGACCTCAACCTCAAACGGAGTTATAAAGTCTGTGACAGTTAGTCAGTTTGAATGTGCCCCAAGGAGTAGAATTCAGTGTTCAGTTGTCATGGCAATGTTGTAGCAGTGAGGAGAGGTATGTTACAAAAAGATGCTCTGTGTTCATGACACAGCAGGTGACCTGTACTGGTGGTACACCTTACCCTCAACGTAACACACAACACCAACATCCAGCGCCATACATGACAGTCTTCATGTCATATGTTCAAGGAGAGACTGTGGTAATGAATTAGCCCAATGCGCAGGAGGTTAGCTGATCAATCTCTTTATTAAGTGAAGTCAGCTTAAGCAGCGTATGCAGACGCTATAGAAAGGTTTGGTCGTGTAACAACGATGACCATATACACACACAACAGGAAACAATCACGGACACAGAGACACAACACACAGGGGATTAAGTAGCCAACTACATTGGATGCAGCTGGTGGGTAATCAGGAAGGGTGCGTTCACGAGACATGGGAAAACAGGACATACGAGTACGATGGCAACTAAAAGGCCGGAGACGGCGAAGGCCGGGGTACACGCAACCAGGGGAGGGCATCAGGTGGCGCCGTGACAGAGATTGAATACCCCTCATCTAGTCTTTTTAAGAAGCATTCGTGTTGAATGCCTCTAGGATGTTTAAAATACACCACAAAACCAACATATATTATGAAGCAGAATATAATTAAAGAATGCATTAACATTTTGCATCAAAGTAATTTAGCAGTAATTTAGTACATTTTCAATGCCGGCTTTCTGTAGGAATCCCCAACTCGGGTGTTGCCAGTGCAATGCTCTACGAAGCTACACAGCTACACAGAACTGCATCAAGCAGTCATGTGCAAAGCAATGCCAGTGTGAACTGCTCTATCAAGGGTTAGGGTTAGGTTACTCGGACAGAAAACCTGAGATTGAAAGAAAATACTCTAAAACACATTGCATCACAGTGTATTTCTCTTAAATCTATTATTTAAACAACACTTAGGAATATAAATAGACATTAATATATGTTCATATTTTGTATTCTTTTTTTTTGTCTTTCCATTATATTATTACTATTATGTTTATTTGAATATGTTTAGATATAATGTTGTAAAATCAATAGCATGTCAACTTCTTTGTAACTGTTCTGTACTCTGTCATGTGTTTGATGTTTATAGTGGACGCCAGAACACCAGCTACTGCGTGTGCTGGAACTAATGGGATCCAGATAAAACCAGAAAACTCCCTTTTATGTCTTAACCTCGTTAAATAAGAGGGTCTGTTGGCGGGATCGCGAAGAAAAAGAAACGGGAAAGTAAATATACCTCTGTACCTTTCATATTTATTTTGTTTGAATATGAATCTTGTACTCACTCGTTATCAGGTAGGCTAAACCTGTACAGTTGGAAATGCGCAACATACAGTACTCATATTGAATATATCAGCAAATTAATAATGAAGGATTATTTCACATATTACAATAGGCCAATCACAGACAAGAATAAGTCTATAACTAACATTATTTCTACCAGTACATACAGTAAAAAACAGGTATACGCAAGAGGCAAAGAATTTTCCAACTTGACGGATCAAACGTTCACAGCCCAGGGTGCCGTCCCAGGTTTTATTCAAGATGGTATGGCATTTGGTGAAGGCTGAACGGAACAACCTTTTGGAACTGTCACTATTCTCTTCCACTAGGGCAGAATTAGTCGTTGCAGTCAGTTCAGCAGGTGACATGCACACATGTTGATGCCGCGGGGGTTGGTAATCTAGGCCAGAGTTTTTTATAACTCTGACAAATATTGAAGTGACATAGAACTCTGCAGACATAGAATTCTTGAAGTGACATAGAACTCTGCAGACATAGAACTCTTGAAGTGACATAGAATAAGATTTCAGAATTTTAGTGCATATTTCCTTACTCATGGTGATAAATGTGCATAATCCTGAAAATCTGTACGTAAAGAAGAAAACTGCTCCTGTAAAATGCATATTTTTCATACAGACAAATGGCACTGGTATGTGTAACATAATAATAATAATGGTACTGTATATGCTTCTCCCATCCTGAGTGAACTCCCCTCAGCACACACAACCCGTATCTCCTTTCACAAGTAAAATCACACACTTCTTTTGTTTTTAGTGGTTTGAGCAAGTGCTTTTCTGCATCGTAAATGCTCAACCACAAAAAACATTTAATGTGTGTTTCCATGACAGAGGCTGTGGTAGAACAGTGATATTGACAATCTGTTCAACATTTCACCCGTGCTGCCTCTGGGAGTAGAATGTTTGCTAAACAAACTGATATTCTGACTAGTAGTCCAGCGAAGCCAAATCAACTTTGCTTGTGCTAATCATTCTCACGGTCAATGAAAAAGTATACAAATGACTTTGATTACGAAGCATGCTCCTCGTGATACATCTACCACCACAGCTTGAATGCTACTGGAATTGAAAACAATGCTTCCTTCAAACCTAAAGCAAATTGCTTGTGACTGTGCTTGTGATGCGTACCCCTCTAGATACAAATATAAATATAAATTGGGACAGACGTTACCACAGAAATGTTTATGAATGTGTCAGGTGCCATTTCAATGTACTGTTCTTGGAACACCACACTTCATTGTGATTGGCATCTTAATCTTCCGATGGATTCTGAATGTAGTCTGCAAAACCGTAAACCTTGTCATATTCTACAGATCATTGAGTAATTCATTAATTGTGTCACTCCAATATTAGCGGTCGTACCTTTGTTTGGGCCATGACAACTTTGAAATTAAAGACACCTGAGTCATTGAACAAAATCTGTGGTGCTGGCTGGGAAAGTCCCACCCAAAATCCACAAAGATTATTGTGTTCTCTTCACTTGGTGCTATTAGGTGGTACAACTTGTTACTCCAATGAAACATTGCGTTTCCTAAGCCTTTGCACTTGCAGCAGTTGATTCGGAAGAGTCCAATAGATACTGAAAATAAGTTCTACCACACACCCAGCTATTTATTCCAAAAACTGATGATGTCATGCTGTCTCGCAGGCAAGACAATAGACTTTTAACAGACAATAGTCACTGCCATCATGTCAGATGAAGACATTTATCATTAATGGATGTTCCCTCTGTGAACAAAAGGATCCCATCAATGTATGCAAAATTAATGGCACATGACTTCATGAGGAAACAAAGTTTAAAGCAACACGTCTATTGTTCTCTCTCATTGCGCAAACAATGAAATGGCAAAGATGAAAAGCATTGCATGTCAGACGGGGATATTTAATTAATACATCTATCTTAAGGTCCCGTCTCCCACACTTCCATCTACACCCATCCTTCCTCTTACCTCCACCCACTTATGGCTTTATATCGCCAGCAGTTACGCCGTCAGGTCAACGCTTATCAAGTTCTTCAAAGAAAGGTTTTCTAATATCAGATATGAAAAGTGGGGACTCTCTGAAAGCTCCCTTGGCCAATTATTCTTTCTAAATTTGTACAAACAACTTGCCACTTGTATTACAGTCTAGCATGTATGCTGTTGACATCACATTACATCAGCACTCAAGGCAATGTGCTCACTAAAACTTAATGAAGAGTTGCAGACAGATTCACAATGTGTGCTTCACAAACATATTTGTTCTAAATGAATCTTAAAGAAGCAGCAAAGTATTTGATTCATTATTATTTAGGAACTTTACCTAAACTGGAGTATAAGTAGCCAATGAGTGAACTGGGGAAGGTAAACTACAAGATCTTGGAGTGAACGTTTTCATTTTCAAATCAAATTGATAATCTTGTGAAGATAAGGTATGTTATAAAATGAATGTTTGACTACTGTCCTGCTGTATGCTTCAGGGTGGCAGAGAAGGAATAAGCAAAGCTACAGCTGGCACCATGTGATATATTTCATAGTTTTTTAAACAAAAGTGTTTTTTAATAAACAAATCAGATTTTGTGTGTGGACAATATGTGAGTATTTTAATTAATCTTGTGGAACCTCAATTATTAGTGAATATTTCGTCTCCTTTTGTCCCTAATCTGTATCTGACATATTTTTTAAGGGATTCCGGCCTTATTACAGAACTCAGCCAATTAAATCAGGTTTGAGGGCTGTCTGGCATGTACTGCCAGCTTCAGATACTGCCACATGATCTTGATTGGATTAAGATCAAGCATTTTCTGCCCAGCTTCAATTCCTTGATTTACAACCTAATTTTTTTCTCCAGAATTTATGTTCCAGAATCTATATACCTCAGAATTCATGGTTCCCTTCAAGATTGGAAGTCGACAAGGTCCAGAGGAGGAAAAGCAGCCCCAGATCTTGACATTTCCACCACCATGCTTGTCTGGGCCTTCCCCAGAATGATGTTCATGATTTGCTTACTGATGCCCTTTGAGATATCCTTTCCTTTTGGTATGGTGTGTTTTGCATTCACCGGTATGGGTAACCCCAAACTGAACAGCTATCTTGTCCCTATTAGCATTGTCCCACCCAAACCCTTTCTGAGAACGTAAAAATATGTTACCAAATTATTTAGCCACCTGATCCTACTTAATTTAATCAATGCAACTTGGGGTTCAGTTATTTTATTTTCTCTAAACCAACATGTGGAATTTGAAACCATAAACCTGGTTCTGATCATCTAAGCATTTAACCCTCCAATTATGTTAAAAAATAATTACATCCATTATGTTACGGGTCAAATTGACCTGTACAGTTTAAACACCATCAAGACAGTAAAATATTTCAGTAAATACAGCCCAAATGTAATTTTGTCCTGTCAGACATTTCAGAAAAAGTTAAAATATAAAATACTATATTTTATGAACTACTTGTTAAACATTTCCTTTCTCACAAACAAGTTTCCCCAAGTAGGCTTCTTTATCCTATTGGTCAAAATGATTCCTTCAGTCATTCTCTATACTTGTTGAATAAAATGTACATGGGTGCTTTCTGCCAATGTGTTTCATGCATTTCAAGTGGTGCTGGTTTTACTGTCTTGTCTTGGAGGGCAGAACTGGCATCTTTTCCGTTTCTTGCCGTTGCCTGTGTCCACTGGATCCATTGCTGGTTGATTGGAGGCAGGTCTACATGGCATAGCTTAATGGGGCATCACATGTTTTATGCCATATTTTGCAGACTTGTTTGGCATATAGTGTTGGAAGGGACAGTGTCCTCTGAAAGGAACAAGGATTTCATAAACTGTAACACGAGGACCAAGATTGTACAATATTGGTAGGATTTCCACACATTTACCACACACATCTCTGATTGCAGCTAGTTATGTCTCTTTCACGTTATCAAAGCAAATCAACTAGGAAATGATGTGGAATTCTTACAGAGACATTGTTGCCCGAAATATTGGCCTTCCATTCACTTCATTCCACTGGCTGCCTGTTGCTTCTCCGTTTGACTTCTAGACAGCTAATATAAGCAATCCAAAGTATGCATACAAGTCAATCCACACACCTTCCCTACAAGTTGGTCATGTTCAGTACAATCTTCTCTATTTCTTGTGGTAAAAATGAAATGAAATGAAAAGCTCATTTCAACCAAACAATTCTAAAAGTGCAACCAGGACCAGTCAAAACAAAATACAAAACCAAAACAAAATACATCAAAGAGACTTTTTTATTTTGCACCTGTGCAAATATATATATACACAGATTAAAGCATCTGGGTCAAAATGACCCACAACATCATATTTGTATACTAAATCTACACAGACGTTCCACAGCACATCAGTGTGTCCACATTTTGCAGTCTGGTTCATGACCCTAAATGAGGAAAAGTCACTTAATTTCAAGGTAAGAAATAAAGGTTATCTAATATTTTAGACAACTCAAACGTGGAAATGGGTAAAAAAAAAAATATTGCACAAGGGCTGAAATACTTTCATTCAGCACTATCTGAAACACCACACCAGGTGAAATAAAATATGAATCACTAGTTTAACGCTCATGGTGTGAACCAAAGGTCCTAAAAAGTAAAACTAACGTACCATCTAAAACACACTAGCACTCCAAATGACTAATAAATGAACCCATTCTCTCCCCATTTCTCTCTGTTCTCTCTAGCACTTCCAACCCTCTCTCTTCCTAACGCCTGTCTGGCTGAACCTCACAAATGGCCTTTATTCGCATATAGACGGCGATATCCGGCCGTTATTGGTAGGAGAGAGAAGAGAGAGAGGAGGTGGAAGGAAAAAGGATGATAGAGGAGGGTGAAGTAGGAGAGAGGGCAGGGAAGTGGGGAGAGACAGGAGGGAGAGGGGAATGTAGAACACGGAGAGTGTAGAGGATGAATTGTATTGGTCAAATCCATAGGCCCTATTAATAAATGCATAATTAGTTATTTGCATAAGTTTAATGTGCCTATATATGTGTGTAAACATTGGTTAGGTCATCCATTTTGTATATCGATTACATCCTACATTTTGTATTGATTACGTGGGTTTTTAGAGAACTTAAGGAGCCTTTGTTCTCAGTTGAGTTTTCCCGCCAGTGCCTCTGATTGGCTGATACAGGTGAAGGGAAGGGGCTACCTGTGTGAAGTTATAAAGTTGGCTGCATGCCATGTAACAGCATCTTTTCATCTTGGAGCTGTCCTCTCTGTATGAACCACCATGTAATTACATTAAAAGTAGTCTAAACAAAGATATTCGGTTTCTGAAAGTGGCTTGAGTAAAATTGGAATTAAGTGGATTTATTCCCGCGAACCTGGAAAAGCGTACGTTTTGTACGGACCTCAATAAGAGGGAACGGGCGAGCCAAAAAGCCTGTGCATCAATATTAATACCCGTGGTAGGAGAGAGGAGAGAGGGATGGAGGCGTTACCCTAACAAACTCAAACCCGAACAACGTCTCTGTCTCTTCCGACTACAAGACGATATGAGTTGCTCCGCTCCTCCAGAAACCGACACTTGACCCCCGCTTATGTCCTTTTCCACTTGAGTGTGCCGTCTTCCACCAACACCCCGATATCTCTGCCAGGAAGATCTACCTCAACCCTAAGCATTCAGGCGTTGAGACGGAGTGGGGCGGGCACCAATGCATCGCCTCCTCTGTGAGGCTGTATGCACTGCCAAGACCAACTCCCTAGCCCCTCTGTTCTAATCCCCCTAGATCTATCTGCTGCCTTTGACTCGGGGAGGATCCAGGTGCCTCGGAGAGGATCCAGGTGCCTCGAGAGGATCCAGGTGCCTCGGAGAGGATCTGTCTGTTCTGCGGGCTCTCACGGCCTGTGTTCTAGGCCATCTCACATCGCTACATAACTAGTCACATGGTTCTGCCATGACCCCACACGGCTTCTCTTATTAGTGCTATGCAGCAGACCCTCAACTATTTTTATTTTACTTCTGACACCCAGGTGGTGACAGGCAGACTTGTCTCCTCCTTATGGCCCGCGACCTCTACAAGATGGAGCTGCTTCTCCTTGAGGGGAAGGCCTGTCCTCTCTACATCACGGTTGACAACAATGGGTCCCCCTTCCAGAATGTCACGGACCTCGGCGTGACCCCTTTTATTTTCTGCAAACATTGTGGCGGTGAGTCAAGCCCCGCGGGTTCATGGTCTAGCAAATGAAGTGGTGCTAACCCAATTAACTTATATAATATAGAACATAAAAGTGCTGTCGTCCTATGTCTGGACTGCTGCTACTCACTTTTAGCAGGACTAATCAAACCCCTGCAGTTTATTCAGAATGATACAGCATTTCTGGTGTTCAAGTCTCCCAAGTTCTTCCATTTCAGCCCTCCCTACACACTCCACTTGCTTTTAGTTGAGTCTTAGATCCATTACAAGACCACAGTGCTTGCTTGATTTGTATAACCATGGGGTGGTGTAGAAAATATACCCAAAAGAGAAAGGTAAAAATATATGTCAACTACCAGACCCAAACCAATTTACAGTAACACTATGGTACAGTGTTTGTTCTCAATCCTTAATAGTACTGTATATTTATTGTAGATTTAGCATACAATGTTGTTCTTTATTCACTTTCTAATAATTGAAAGTGTGTTTGTTTCGCTTGGATAATATGTATTTGTTTTAAAGAGTGGATGTGGTGAGAACAAGGTAATGTAATTATATAGCTAACTAAGTTTACTTGTGAGCAATACGTTTCTTAGTATAACTATTGATGCCATAGATAAAATTACCTTTTATTTACATATATACAATTTCTCAAACACAGATTAAGCCTATTCATAGAATTGAAAAACCTGTAAAAAACATGTGTTTTTGTAACCTAGCAAAAACACTGTCTTTCTACAGTGGACTAAGGATAAAACACATTGTAAATAAATCTGGTGAAATTAAAATATGGAAAAAGTATCTTATTAATATTTATTTGCCTTCTTTTAAAGATGGTTGTATGCTTCAAGCTCAATCAATCAATCAAATTTATTTATACAGCCCTTTTTACAACAGCAGTTGTCACAAAGTGCTTAACAAAAACACCCAGCCTAAAACCCCAGTGAGCACGCAACAACAGGATTGAAGCACGGTGGCTAGGAAAAACTCCCTACACTCCGGAGTGTAGGAAGAAACCTAGAGAGGCACCAGGCTCAAAGGGGTGGCCATACCTCTTGTGGCTGTGCAGGGTGATGTTTAAGAATACTGCTAATAATTAATAAGTTCACATGAGCTATGTCCAGAGTCCAAAATGCCTGATCTAGGTTGACAGGCATGATCAGATTGGCAGGACAGGAACAGTCCAGGGTAGGTTGA